>JAQZBX010067631.1:0-15898 GCA_029593785.1 Cabassous unicinctus
CCCCCCCATCCTGAGGAGTCTGTAATGGTGATGTCCATTCCACCTCCAATTGAGAGGGAGTTTATATCCCATGAGGAAGATGGATGGAATTATCCTGCTTGCATCTGCAGACTCTCTCCATTCCCTGAGATGTTTGCTTCCCATCATCATCTCCCCACCAGTTGTCCTGGGTGAGTCCAGTGAACTGTAGAATAAGAGTTGCTGCTCCACTGATATTCTGAGTCCAGCTGGCACATGGACAGCCCAAAGACTAAAGTCTCTGGATGTACACCTACAAACTCGAGCACCAATTTTAGGATTGAGTAGAAGGGACAGATGAGCCATGTGCAGGGAAGACATAGTTGGGTCCAACTCTGTCACTCTTAGGAGCACAAACTCCAAAGTAAGGGCCACTGGCAAGGCACCAAACTCCAGAGCTATGTGCCCTGACATAAGACCTGTGTGTCTCCAGAGCCCTCAGGAGCCCCACTATTTGGGATGATATCCACTTTGGAATTCTATCAGACCCTACTGAGACATGAGTAAGCGTTACCTCTGGGATGACCTCCCAATTCACTTTGAAGTCTCTTAACCATATAAACTCATTTGTCTTTAGCTTTTCCCCCTTTTACTCAAGGTCTTTTTCCATTTGCATTGCCAGTTGGTGCTTGGTAGCAATCATTCAGTGCCAGAGAGGCTCATCTCTGGGAATCATGTCCTACGCTTGGAGGAAGGTGATGCATTCATTTGCTGAGTTTGGCTTAGAGAAAGGCCACATTTGAGCAACAAGGAAGCTCTCAGGAGGCAAACCTTTGGCACCCCATAACTATAGGCTAAGTTTCAATTTCAAGAGCAAAGACTCATAAGGCTAATCATAAATATCAATAGCCCACTGGTGGGTCATCCTCCTTCACCAGTCACTGCCCCTGCACTTGGGGAACTGTTGCTGTTTCCTTAGAGAATGTGGCAGAGCTCTCCAGGATGGAAATTCAGTATTCTTTCAATTATTGAGTGATTCTCCACCCTCTGTGACAATGCCCCATGAAGATTTGAATATTTCTATATACCTTATATTTATTCTCAGGTGAACTTTCTCCGATGCATCCCCCATCCCTGACACTCCAAACCCATGATCCTTTCCTGCCTCAGTTGTAACCCTTCTCTGATCCAAAGCTTCTTCAAAGATGAAGCCATTACAAAGCTGAATACAATTAATAAGAAAATGAAATAATAATGATAAGTTTAAATGTAGGAGGTAAAATATTAAAAAAAAATTTTAAACTAAAAATAAAATTAAAAGATTGGGATACTAAAAAAATGAAAAATATTTTAAAAATTTGTTTTGATATTTTGCCTTTCATCACTGCAATATCTGCTGTCTAATCTGTATGGTGGGACGTTCCCACTCTCATTCCCCAGTATCTCACTATTTTTCATCTTGTTTTCAAAGAAGTTTTAGGTCACAGCAAAGTCACACACAGAATACAGGAGACTCTCAGGTACCCAATATCCTCCACCTTTCCTCCCCCTTTTTATATGTGGCTGGTAACATTGTTATAACTGATAAACAAATAGTAAAACATAGCTAGCAAAATTTGTCAATGGTTTACATTTTGGGCCTTACACTTTTATAAATTTTGATGATATTTACCATGTCCTGTGTCCATCACTGTATGTTAATGAAGAACATTTCCACTGACCACTAAATATGCACTGTTTGATATATTCTGTTCCTCCTACTCCATCCCCCTGGGGCCCACAATGAACCCCTGGCTTTACTTGTTGGATGACAAGATTCATAGTTACATGCAACAAGAGGTCTTCACCACTGGTTTGTCCTCCCCTATTAGGAACCACCGTTGCTCTTGAGAGACACCTGCCTATTTCTGAATAAATCAGTCCTCCCAAAGATGGGAGTCCAACACCTTCCCGCTAATAATGTGGGTCTCCACCCACTGATACTACAATTTATGACAGGATGAACACTCATACACTCCCTACAAGCCTGCTCCAGGTGTGCCATATCCCAAATGCCCTCCAAATCAACACTAGTAAGCAGTGACCCTTCCTTGTAATTTTGACACAAGAACATTCCCAACTCTGTACTTTCAACCTCATACCCACACATCCCGAGTGCTCACCTGGCCCCTCTCCTAACCCTCCCCCCATTATCCTGGACCTACTAACCCACACTTCACAATCTACCCACATATCAAATCTGCACCACCCAACACAATAATATCAATACCCCCTGTCCTATCCCTTCAATACACAGTTACACTCTATCACTTTACCATAGATGATGTCCATATGGATGATGGCTCAAAACCTTCTCTTCTCTTTCTATTTCTTGTAAACCTATCTTATAAACAATAGCTCTCTGAGACTGCCCAATTTGCTTAATTCATATCAGTGAGGTCATGTAGTGTTCATCCTTCAATGCCTGGCTTGCTTCACTCACCATAAGGCCTTCAAGATTCATCCATGTTATCCCATGTGTTAGCACCTTAATCCTTCTTACAGCTGAGTAATATTCCATTGTATGAAAGTACTACATTTTGTTTATCCTTTTATTTTTTGATGGGCATCTGGGTTGAATACAACTTTTGGCAATAGTGAACAATGTTGCTATGAATATTTGTATGCATATATCTGTTCATGCCTTGCTTTCAATTATTCTGTGTATATACCCAGCAGTGGAATAGCTGGATCAAATGGAAGCTCTAAAGTTAGTTTTTGAAAAACAGCCATATTGACCTCCACAGTGGCTGGACCATTCCAAGAAGCTTTGCCATAGGTTTCTCAGGGCTTTCAATGTATAGGATCATGTTGTCTGCAAATAATGATATTTTTATTTCTTATTTTCCAATTTGGATGCCATTTATATCATTTCCTTTTCTCAGTGCTTGAGCTAATACTTCTAAGACAGTTTTTAACTGAAATTTATCTAAAAATTATTCATGTTGAATATCTTTTAATGTACTCTATTGCCATCTATACATCTTTTCTATTGAAATTTTTTGTACAAACCTTTGTCCATTTTTAATTGGGCACATATTTTCTAATTATTGTGTTTGAAGAAGCATTTGAATCCCACCTAAAAGTCTTTTATCATATATACACTATGCAAATATTTTCTCCTGGTCAGTGACTTTATTTTTATTCTCTTGACTGTGCCTTTTATAGCAGATATTAAAAAATTTTTAGTCAGATATATCAAATTTTAAGTTGTACTTTTCATGTAATATATCAGGAATATTTACTGTACCCAAGATTGAAAAATTTTTAAATCAAAGGGCCAGAATGAAAGTCTCTATTGTAAATATTTAACTCTTCTTTTGTAGTCCACAAAAATCAAAGGCAATGCATAGTTATGCTCCAATATAACTTTAGTACAAACAACAGGCTGTAAACTAGGTTTGGCTCAGAAGCCCTAATTTGCTAAACTCTGGTATAAACCAAATTCACTTTACCCTATGTTTACTTACAGAAGTTTAATTTTTTTTATTTTAATGCAAGTATAAAATTCATTTTGAAAAATTTAAAATTGTTTGATAGATGGAGCAAATACTAGCAAACTGAATTCAGTGGCATATTAAAATGTTTATACACAATTATAATTTGAGATTTACTCCCAGAATTCAAGGCAGTTTCTACATATAAGGATCATTCAAGGTAATACATCACATTCTTAAAATGAAGGGAAAATCATGGTCATCTCAATCAATACAGAAGAAACATGTTGCAAAATTCACCACCTCATGGTGAAAATACTCAACAAACTATGAACAGATGGTAACTTCCTTAACCTGATAAAGGTCATTTATGAAATATGCACAGCTTTCCCTTATATTTCTTTATGAAATAAAGCTTATCACCTATGATTAGGTGTAAGAAAAGAAGGGCAGTTATCAACATCTGTATTAAATATTTCACTAAACAATTTAGCCAAGGCCATTAGGCAATAAAAGTCATCAAAAATGACTGGGAAGAGGTAAAACTATCTCTATCCACAGATGACATGATTAAAAAGACCATGAAAAATAAGTCAAATTGTATTCAACATTGCCTGAAAGCATTGGATTTATGGTTGATTTTAATTTTCATTGTTATACTGCTGTACATATATGTATTTTTTGCACCTTCTAGGACAATAAATCATTTTTCTTTGTTATGTTTAGAAAATTAACTCATGTATTTATATGAACACTAATATATAAAATATATGCACAAAATGGTATAACAAGACATAGAATATGTTTATTGTTTATATTCTAGATGAGCAGATTTTATGTGAATATGTTGTGTTATTTTCTTCACTTTGCCTATTTTTGCAATTGGAAAGAAAATTAGCAGGTACTCATTATGAGAAGGTTCATTTGTGCAGGCAATGAGGCATAATGAAAATGAGAAAATTAATGTTTTTTAAAAAGTGATCTATGATGTAGGGCCTATGCTTCTAATTTTATGCTCATTTTGAATGTGCTCTTGCATTACACTCTCTCTCAAATCCATTTTTCTCATCAATACAAACTATATATCATCATCTGTATAACTTTTGGACTTGTGCAGCTCAACCTGCATTTTATAATTAAAAATATTTCAAAATTGCCATGTTCTATACAAACAAAAATAATAGAAACAATTTTAATGGTCATTAATACTTTAACATACATATATTTAGCAGATAATTAAATGTTAGCAAATTTTTCTGCAGAATATTGTGGGAAGGGGATGGAGTAGGCTGCTCCAGGTATCAGTTCCTCCACCAGAGTAACTATTAAACAGGCAGGAACTGCCTGAAAAATTATTTTGAAATTCCATTTTCTAGGAGAACACTGTGCAGCATCCAGGAAAGAGTGAGAGAAAGAGCTGGTTAATTGCAGTAAATACCATTGTATAGCACTTTCTGTGCAGTGGCTGTGGTCACCTTTCCCCTAACATGTAGAAGCAGTAATGAGGTAATCAACTCCAGCTCCTGGTGTAGCCTTCTGGTGCTAGAGTGGGATATACAGACCTAGTTCTCCAAGAATTGGGATGTACAGTCAGATTACTTATCACTTCTTTAAATTAGCTACTTTCAGTCACTAAGGGAATGCATCTGAAGGCAGTCACTGTCCCAAATTACTGCAGGAAAAGCAGCAGAGGAAACTTGAAGAGTGTACTCTTCTTCAGTTCTATAGAATAGATGAAAAAGTCTGTATTTATTTGGCAAGAGCTGAAACAAGAAAACACTACTTCAAAGAGCCATAGGAGAAGATTGTGAAACCCTTCTTGGCCTCTAACTTTTCCCTTCCCGAGAGCAATTTGGAGTCATATTATGCTTACTTTTTGAAACTCTGGCCTTGTTCTGGCTGGGAAAGACTGACTTGGGTTCTTTTTTAAAATGAATGAAACAGAAATATTGGAGCTGAATACTAAAATAATTGAGTTGAAAAATTCCCAGGAGAAATTCAGTAGCAGATTGGAGCTGACAGAAGAATTAGTGAAATTAAAGACAACACTGAGGAACAAAAAGATAAAAGAAATAGATTTAAAAAATCTAAAATAGCCTAAGAGTCCTGTGGGCCATTATAAAGCATAACAATAAATGCATTAATGGAGGCCCAGAGACAGCAGAAAATGAGAAAGGGGCAGAAGAAATATTCAAAGAAAGAACAGTAAACTTCCCAAACTTGTTAAAAGATGTGACTGTTCACATCCAAGAAGCCCATCAAACACTCAGCAAGACAAACATGAAGAGACAGATAGTGGTCAGACTATCAAATGCGAAGGACAAGAAGTGATTACTGGAAGCTACAAGAGTAATATGTTACATATAGGAGAGTCCAAAGTAGAGTAAGATCCAATTTCTCACCAGAAACCATGGAAGCAAGGAAGCAGTGCATTGCAGCTTCAAAGTTTTGGTAGAAGACAATTTAGAGTGCTGAGAGAAAACAATTGTCAACCAAGAATTTTATATCTGGTAAGATATTTTTTTTTTAAAGTTAGGGAAAGATTAAAACATTACCAGAAAAAACAAAGGCTGAGGAAGATAATTAACACTAGACATACCCTGCAAGCAATAATAAAGAGAACTCTTCAAACTCATAGGAAAGGTTACTATACAGTGGATCAAAGTGACATAAATAAATAAAGGTCTATGGTGAAGGTAACAATTTGGGTAATTAGAAATACATTTAATATTGTATATATTTTTGGAGCATGTAATTCCACTACTTTCTTCTTATAAAATATGACACATATATGGTTTTGGACATAAAAAGGTGCAAAGATTTAATTTGTAACAAGTATCAAAAAAAAAGTGGAGAGACCATGGCATCTAAGAATAGTGTACGTGTATGCTACTGAAGTTAAGTAGGTATTAAATAAAAAAGACTTTCATATATATTTGGTTGTTACATTTTAATTCCATAGTAAACATGAATAAAAGATATGAAAAATGTATCCACAAAGAAATGAGAAGGGACTCAATATGCTATAATACAAAAGTCAAATAAATATTAAACTAAGTATTAGTGGAAAATTGAAGCTCAAAAAAGTTATGGCTTATGAAGTCTAAGTAGCAAAATGGAAGAATAAATTCCTGCATTATCAGTAGGTACTTTGAATGTAAATAAATGAATTAAACCCTCAAATCAAAGGCTGAGATTATCAGAATGGATAAAAAAGCACCAATACTTTATATGTTGTTTATTATTCTCATCTTAAATTCAAAGACATAAAAGGTTGAAAGTGAAAGGAATGATAAAAATATATAGCGTACAGGAAGTAATCAAGTGAGACTGGGGGCAGCCATATTACTATCAGATAAAATATATATTAAATTTAAAAAAAATAGAGAAGGCACAAATAACTAACATCAGAATTTAAAAGGGTGATGTCACCATTATTCCCACAGAAATAAAAAGGACTATAGGAGAATATTATGAAAAAATGTATGCCTGCCTGCAGCTGAAGCCCCCTCCGTTCCCTGGGATGGCTGTTGCCCATAGGCGTCTCCTCGCCAGGTGACTTGAATGAGTCCATTGAGCTGTAGGGTAGGGGTTGCAGCTGCACTGAGATTGCAGGCACAGCTGGCACATAGGTAGGCCAGAGGCTCCAGTCTCTGGAGGTACACCTAAAAACTCAAGCATCACATATAGGTTTGAATAGAAGGGACTAAGGGACCATGTGCAGGGAGGTCTTATTTGAGTCTGACTCTGTCACTCAACAGATTAGAGAACCAAGATGAAATGGAAAATTCCTAGAGACACAAAAACTACTTTCACCTGTATCAAGAATTATATCTCAGCAAACCAATAACTACTGAAAAGACAGAATCAGGAATCAAAGTCTCCCAACCACAAAAACAAAAACCCAGACCACAAGTCTTCACAGGAGAATTAAAACCAATCCTTATCAAACTCTTCTAATAAATGTGAAGAGGAGTGAACTCTACCTAACTCATTCTTTGAGGCCAACATTACATTCATACCCAAGCCAGATAACCATACTACAAAAAAATATAGAGAGCAATCACTTTTATGAACATAGTGGCAAAACTCCTCAACAAAATACTAGGAAATTACATCCAGCAGCATATAAAATGAATTATTCACCAAAATTAAGTGGGACTTGCAGATGACAAGATGCTATAGAGAGGATATCTTGAAAAATCCACATAAGATCTCTTAGATTAATAAATGAATTCAGGAAATTGCTGAGGTAGAAAAACACAACCCCAAAATCAGTAATGTTTCTGTCCACTAATACTGATCAATCTGAGGAGGAAAGCAAGAAAAAAATTCCATTTACAAAGAAAGAATTATCTAGAAGTAAGTTTAACCAAAGATTTAAAGGACTTATACACAGAAAACAACAAAATATTTCTAAAATAAATCAAAGAAAGCCGATATAAATGAAAGGACATTCTGTATTCATGGACTGGAAGTCTAAATATTGTTAAGATGTCAATTCTACCAAAAGTGACATATTGAGGGAAGGCGCAAGATGATTGCAGAGTCAGGAGCTCCAAGAATCAGTGCTATCTAAGGCACATATTTGGGGGTCCGAGGAGACCAGAAGAGAATCTTACAACATCCTGGAAAGAATGGATGGAGGACCTGCACATCTGCAGAGAAGATTCATGCAGAAAGCAATCCATGCAGAAGAGGACGGTGCTCATACTCCACTGGTAGCACAAGTTACTGTGAGCAATATACTGTGGTTGTACTTGGAAGCTCCATTTCCCAAAAATGGGGAAGGAAGAGACAGTTGGGCAGCAACTTCTCAGTTGGCTAAAGTATAATCCTAAGAATAACTAAAGGTTGAACATGTCCAAGTCTGAAAAAGGCTCGTAGCCACAGTTTTAACTCTGCCCCCAGAATTAGTGGAATCAGGGCTGACTGAAAATTGCAGTGAAGGTATGAACTGACTTCTTTTCAACAAAAGCAGATCACAGCCCTAGCATAGGCTCCAGTCCCTCTTCTGCCAGGGAGGAAGATGGGGGGAATCTGCACCAGCCTCTTCAGGTAACTGTAGGTGCTTTTGGCTGGCACAGGCTGAACACGTGTAGCTCCAATCCCATACCCCAATAGGATAGGAGAGAAGCTGTATTTCCTCAGCCTCTCTTGGCAACTGCAGGCACTTTTGGCCCACACAAACTGGTTTGTTTAGCAGCTTCAATTCTATCTCCACCTTTGCCCTCATAAGATAGGAGGGGGCTGGTGGTTTCTCAGCCTCTCAGGACAACTGCTGTTGCTTTTGAATGACACAAACACAACTGTTGTGTGCCTATTTCTCCAACCCCACCCCTGATAGGGCAAGAGGGACTGTGGTTCCCAGCATCTCTGAGTAACTGCAGGTGCTTTTGGCCCACACAGAATTAATATTTGAATAATTGTAGTTCCATCCCAATGCTTAGCTAGGATAAGAGGGGATCTGTCATTCCTCAGCCTTTCTGGGCAATGGCAGGCACTTTTGACCTGCACAGTCTGGACTGGTTGGTACAGGTGGATCCACCCTCCTGTCTCAATAGCAAAGGAGAGGGTGGGTGCTTCCACAGCCTTTGTGGGCAAAGACAGGCACTTTGGACCTGCAAAGAATGGACTCTTGGATGCCTTTGGATATACACCCACCTTAATGGGATAGGAGGGTGCTGGAATTTCCTCAGCTTCTCAAGGCCACAGCAGGTCCTTTAGGCCTACAAGGACTGAAATGTTGGGGCCCTGTCAATCTGTCTCTACTATCCAATAGGATAAGAGGGAGCTGGTGTTTCCTCAGCATTTCCAGGTAATGGCAGGCAAATTTGGCCTAAATGAATTGAACAGTTGGTAGTCAGCATTTTTATTCCCATTCCCAAAGGACAGAAGGCACAGTAATCCCTCAGCCTCTCAGGGCAACTGCAGGTGCATTTGGCCTACAGGGATTAGAAGTTTGGGCACTCCAGATGGTCCATCCACACCCATGGCAACTGTGGTCATTTTGGACCCATGTGGCATGGATTGCTGTGATCACCTGCAAATCCATTTTTGCCCTAGACAGAGGAGGAAGGGTTATGAAGCTTCAACAGTCTCTTCAAGCAACTACAGATGGTCTTGGCCTGCACAACTTGGATTATTACACATGGCTGCCCTGACCATACCCCTGTTAGGGAAGAAAGGTGGGAGAGGCTTCATCAGTTCCTGGGGCAACTCAGGAAGCTTCAGCCTCCACAACTTATGGTACCAATTACATCCTTAGCTCTTAATACACACCCAGCAAGGGAGAAAAGATAAGAAATCCCTAAATTAAATAGAGAAACTGCACCCAGAATAAATACATCTAATAAGCCAGATGCCAAGACATCAAAAAAAAATTACAATCCATACCAAGAAATAAGAAGATACAGCCCAGTTAAAGTAACAATCCTCCAGATGATATAAAGGAGTTGAGACAACTAATCATAGATGTTAAAACAAATCTCCTTTATAAATTCAATGAGACGGCTAAAGAGATTAAGAATATTAAGAAGACACTAGATGAACACAAAAGAATTTGAAAACACACTTAGAAAAAAAGCAGGTCTTAATGGAATGAAAGGAACAATAAATGAAATTTAAAAATACACTGGAGGAAAAGGGGGAAAAGGTAAAGACAAATGAGTTCATGTGGCTAAGAGACTTCAAAGAGAGTCGGGAGGTCATCCCAGAAGTAACGCTTACGCACACCTCAGAAGGATCTCATAAAACACCAAAGGTGGATATCATCCCACACAGAGAGGCCCCTGAGGGCTCTGGAGACACGCAGGTCCTATAAAAGGGGAGGATAGCTCAAGAGATTGATGCCTTATAAGTGGTCTCTACTTTGGAATCTGTGCTCCTGAGAGTGAGAGAGTTGGACTCAAATAAGTCCTCCCTGCTCATGGTCCATCAGTCCCTTCTATTAAAACCTATATGTGATGCTGGAGTTTGTAGGTGTACTTCCAGAGACTGGAGTCTTTGGCCTGCCCATGTGCCAGCTGTGTCTGGAATCTCAGTGGAGTGGCAAATCCTACTCTACAGCTCAATGTATTCACCCAAGTCACCTGGTGAGGAGACGATGATGGACAATGGCCATCCCAGGGAATGGAGAGAGCCTGCAGCTGCAGGCAGGATAATCCCATCCATCATATCCATGGCATATAAACCCCCTCTCACTTGGAGATGAAGTGGACATCACCATCCCAAACTCCTCAGGATTGGGGGAAGAGCTATGGACTAGAATGGACTTAATGGTATTCTGTTGTAGACATATTGTAATTCAAGCAATAGAAGAAATTACAACAATGAGGTGGAGCCAGTGGCCACTGGATGCTTTCAGGGCAGTGAAGGGAAAAACAGTTATAAGACAGGGGCTTTTTCAGGACTTAAGTACTATCCTGAGTGACATTACAATGACAGATATAGGTGATTTTACATCAGCATATAACATGCAGA
This sequence comes from Cabassous unicinctus, assembly GCA_029593785.1. Lineage (NCBI taxonomy): Eukaryota > Metazoa > Chordata > Mammalia > Cingulata > Chlamyphoridae > Cabassous > Cabassous unicinctus. The sequence continues at coordinate 10,917 of JAQZBX010067631.1, forward strand.
ACTGTGTGGGAGAGAGTGTGGTCTACAACGTGAATTATGGTCCATTCTTAGTGGCAAAGCCCCAGAATGTGTATATCCATTGCAGGTGATGTACCACACTAATGAAAGATGTTTATGTGGGATGTTATGGGAGGTGTGGGAGGTGGAGAACATGGGAATCCTTGTAATTTTTGTGTAGCATTTATGTAATCCAAGTATCTTTTAAAATATTTTTAAATGTATGAAAAAAAATTACACATCAGGCATATAAAACACTTATAATCAGAAAACTATAATGCAAAGCTAAAAAAAATCAAAAAGCCGTAAATAATTGGCAAAATATTCCTTGCTCATGGATTGAAAGACCAAATACCATTAAGATAGCAAATCTAGCTAAATTGATACACAGATTCAATGCAATCCCCCAAAAAAATTCCACCAGCATTTTAAAACAAATGGAAAACACAACTGTACATTTATTTGGAAGGGTTAGGGGCCCCAAATAGCCAGAGACATCTTAAAAATGAAAAGCAGAATTGGAGGATTCCCACTTCCAGACTTTAAATATTACCTAGCTACAATGGTAAAACAACATGGTACTACATAAGGATAGAAATATAGACCAATGGAATTGAATGTATGGCTCAGAAACAGACCCTCACATCTGTGGTCATGTGATTTTTGACAAGCCTGTCAAATCCACCCACCTGGGGCAGAACAGTCTATTCAACTACTGGTGCTGAGAGAACTGGATATCCATATCAAAAGGGAAGAAAGAAGACCACTATCTCACACTTTATATAAAAAATAACTCAAAATTAATCAAAGACCAAAATATAAAAACAAGAACCATAAAGGTCCTAGAAGGAAATGTAGGAAAACATCTTCAGGACTTGGTGGTAGGTGATTCATTCATAAACTTCATAATAAAATCATGAGCAACAAAAGAAAAATTGGATAAATGGGATCTCCACACACTTAAACACTTATGAGATTCAAAGAACTTTGTCAAGCAGAAGAAATGGCAGCCCACTCAATGGGAGAAAATATTTGGAAACCACATATCCAAAAAGGATTTTATTTTCATTCTATATGAAATAATTTATACCACTCAGCCATAAAAGGGCAAATCATTTAAAAATGAGTAAAAGATTTAAATAGACATTTCTCCAATGAGGAAATACAAATGGCCAAAAAGTACACGAAAAGATATCCATATCACTAGCTACTAGGGAAATGTAAAGCAAAATGACAATGAAATATCATCTCACACTGCATAGAATGGTCATTACTTAAAAAAAAATAAACAGAAAAAATAGAGTGCTGGAGAGGATGTGGAGAAATAAGGATCATCTTTCAGTGTTGATGGGATTGTAATATGGTGCAGCCTTTGAGGAAGATAATTTGGCCATTTCCCAAGAAAATAAATAGAAATGCCTTATTATCCAGCAATCCTTTACTAGGAATATATCCAGAAGAACTGAAAATGTGACACAAACAGACATCTGCACAGTGATGTCCATAGTGGCATTATTCACAAGTGCCAAAATATGAAAGCAACCCAAGTGTCCATTAAATAATGAATGAATAAACAAAATGTATTATATGTATATATACATATATGATGGAATATTATACTGTTGTAAGAAGAAATGAAGTTGGGACACATAAAATAACATGCTTCACTCTTGAAGACATTTTGCTAAGTGAAATAAGCCAGACAAAAAGGATAAATATTGCATTGTCTCACTAATATGAACTAAGTATGAAGAATAAAAGCATGGAGTGAAACCTAGAGAATATATTATTAGGAGATAAGAGGAGGGCTGAGAAGGACTACTGTTGCTTAATGTTTGTTGAAGTTTTAATTAATTTTACTGAAAAGTTCAGAAATGGATAGAGTAGATATTAACAAATTATAGTGAGTAGCAGCTGTTTTATAAATGGATTGTTGTCTAAAAGGGTTGTCTAGGGATATAAATGTCAATTGAAAGAAAGCTAGAGAATGAACTAGTGACCGAATAACACAACAATCCCAGAGGTGGATGAGATTTGTGGTTGATGGTACAGATGCAAGATTGTCCTGCGAACTATAGAAGATGTACGTAATACTTGCAGAATGGTGGGGATGTGGAGAAGCATAGGAAAAACACAATTGGTGTGACCTATGGACTGTGGTTAAAAGCAATTATGTAATATTCTTGCATGAATGCCAAAGATATACTGTGTTGATAATGAAGGGGAATGGAAAACGTGTCCCCTATGCAATATGGACCATGGTTGGTGGTAATATTCTGATGATATTGTTTCATAATTTGTAATAAATATTCTACCACATTGTTGTGTGTTGGTGAAAGGGTGTAGCATTGGAATTTTACACATGTGTATAATTGCTTTCTAAGTTCACAAATGCTGTAACAAAATATATTAAAAAATAATAATAATAGAGTGAGTTGGAAGCAAAACACATGAAATGTAAGATATGGACTATAGTTTTTAGTAATATTTTGATGATATTCTTCAAAATTTTTAACAAATGTTTTACAACTGCAAAGTTTTGGTGGTGGGGCGATATATGGGACGCCTGTAGAATGTTATGCATGTTGTTCCTTGTAAGTTCACAACTTTTATTATACACTTATTGTTTATGTATGTTCATGTATATATTATATACTTAAATAAAATTTTTTTAAAATGAAATAAAAATTACAACTTATTTTGCATAACTGGATTTAAAAAACATCAAATTTTTATAAGGAAGAGTAAGTGACCTTGAATAGAAAATGCCACCTTGAAAAGTAAGAAAAATAATGCCAGATTCACAAATCCCAATCATAAAATTCATTGCCAGGGAAGCTCACCCCTGGGAGCCATGTCCCACATTTTGGGGAATATAGTGAGTTTATTTTTAGAGTTTGGCTTAGAGAGAGGTCACATTTGAGTAAAAAGGGGTTTTCTAGCGATAACTCTTAGCCATTAATTATAGTTAAGGTTTAGTTTCATTATTAAAAGCATAAGGTTGATAAGTGCAAGCTACAGTAATCAAAAAAACATGGTAATAGAACTGTCATATGATCCAGCAATTCCTCTACTAGGAATATATCGAAAAGAACTGAAAACTGTGACATGAACTTTTATACACTGATATTCATAATGGCATAATTCACATTGGTAAAAGATGGATAAAAAAACAAATGTCCATGAACTAATGAATGGATAAACAAAAGATGGTATGTATATATGATGGAATGCTAAGCTGCTGGAAAAAGAAATGGATTTGGCACACATATGATTAACATAGATGAACATTGAAGACATTATGCTAGGTGAAATAAGCCAGACACAAAATTACAAGTATTGCATTGTCTCACTAATATTAAGTAAATATGAAGAATAAACACATGGAGTTAAGACCTAGAGTGTAGGATTCTAGGAGATAAGAGGAGGCCTGAGAAAGTATACTGATGCTTAATATATGAGGAAATTTTAATTAACTTCATTGTAAATGTGTGGAAATAGAGTTGATGACAACATATTATAGAGAGAAAAACTAACACAGCTGTTTTATAAGTGGGATTGTGACTGAAAAGGTTAGTCTAGGGATGTAAATGTCAATTGCAAAAAAGCTAGAGAATAATCTAGGGCCTGAAAAACCTAGAGATTTCAGAATTGGGTGAGAATTGTGGTTAATAGTAAAAATGCAAGAATGTCCTTCTAAGAAGTAGAAAAAATATACATCACTATTTCAATGTAGAAAGAATGTGGAGAAGCATTGGAAAAATATAATTAATGTAATGTAGGGACTATGGTTAACAGCAATACTGTAATATTCTTGCATCAATGCCAAAGACGTATTATGTTAATAATATGGGATTTGGAAATGTATATTAAATGTGAGCTATAGACCATAGTTAGCAGTACTTGTATGATGAAATTATCTCATAATTTGTAAAAAATATTCCACAATAATATTGTGTGTTGGTGGAAGGGTGTTGGATGTGAATTCCACACATGTGTATGCTTGTTTTGTAAGTTCACAATTTCTTTCATAAAAATATATTAAGGAAACAGCTTGGTACTGACAGAAGGACAAATGTATAAAAAAAATTTATTCAAATTGAGAGGTGTGTTAGTCTGGCAAAGTGGTGCTGATGCAAAATACCAGAAGTCTCTTGGCTTTTATAAAGGGTATTTATTTGGGGTAGAAGCTTACAGTTACCAGGCAATAAAGCATAAGTTATTTCCCTCAACAAAGTCTGTTGCCACATGTAGGAGTAAGATGGATGCCGATGTCTGCAAAGCCCCAGCCTTCCTCTTCGTCTTAAGGCTCTGTACTCCTAGCTTCTTCCAATATCAGCTGTAGGCTGGGATAAGTCTCGTCTCTCATCCTGGGGCTTGTGTCTCTCCAGGTTCAGCTGCTCTGCTCACTCCACAAGGCCAGCTGTTATGTATCAGAGAAACAGCTCGTCTCTCTTCCCGAGGTTTCTGCCATGTCTAAAGGAGGCTTCTCTCTTTCCTCACATATCTGCTTCTCTGTGTTCTTCTCCTGTGTGTTTACTTCCAGGGGCTCCACATCAAAATTCCAACTAACTCCTCTGCTCTATAGTTTTCTCTGTGAGACCTGTCCACCAAGGGGGTGGGGACTCAACATTCTACTGATGTGACCCAATCAAAGCCTTAATCATAAATTAATCAAGCAAAAATGAAACCTCTGAATCTAATACAATCTACTATGCCCAAAGTAAAAGACCAGTTTACAAACATAATCCAATATATATTTTTGGAATTCATAAACAATATCAAATTGCTACAAGAGTAAGAAATCAACCTTCACTATATGGCTAACTGATTTCTGAAAAGGTTGCCAGGTGGAGGAAATTGGGAAATAATAGTCTTTTCAACAAATGTTGCTCAGTAAACTGTATATGTATATACAAAAGAATGAAGTTGTACAATCACCACATACCACATTAAAAAAACAACACAAAATGGAGCAAAGACAT
>JAQZBX010067632.1:0-15905 GCA_029593785.1 Cabassous unicinctus
ATTTAAAAAAAAAAAAAAAAAGGAGGGGGGATTCAAATGCCATCGATTTCACAGTATTCTTGTGAGGATGAAGGTTTGGATAAGATAATGCACAGAAAGGGAGTAGCCTCATACAAGGCACATAGTATTCGACTTTTGTTGCAGTTTGTACTCCTTGGGTCACTTCTGTCTCCACTACAAGAGGTCTTGGGTTCTGTTACCTTACCTGTTATGTCCCCAGCTTCAAGAAAGTCTTATTTTATGCTAAACCCAGCATTTCCAATCTAATCTCATCTAAATAATGAGGTAACAACTATTGTAAAGAAGAGTGTCAAATGAAGCACTATTTGTTCTGTTACACAACAACAAATTAGGTGACTCTATCACAAATGTGTAACTAGTCTTAAGGAGAATCATATGAGAATGTATAGTCACTGATGTGTCATGTCATTCCTGATACCAGAAAAACAACTTAACGGAAGACCCTAATATAAATAGGTCAATGGCACCTTCAGTTATGAAAAATAATATAAAACATCAACTTTCTATTTTTCCCAATATAGAAATGTCCTGAGATTGTTTCAAATCACAACACCAGGATCCAGTATCCTGGTTTTAACACTATTCCTAAAACACAGCTGTTCACTATTTCCAGTTTTCATAAACTAATCAACTGACAAATATCTATTGTTCATTTATTTCTATTTTACTACTTTATTATATCATGTCTTTTTCTTTAAACCACCTGAAAATCCCTTATAGAAGAACCAAAGACTACAGCAAAAAAACAAAAAGCAAAACTTAAAAATCAATTAAATAAAAGAGGGAAGTGGGTGCTCACTCCTCTGAAGCACACACATTCATTACCCAGTTTTATCTCCAAATCATATTTAATTCACTTAGCAGAGACATTGTGATGCTGAGTTCCTCAGTTTGGGGGATTTATTTGTTGGTTGCATAACTACTAGAAAATATTTCCCCTTCTACAGAGGAGACAGGTTACCATTTCCTCAACAGGCTATAAAGTAATTCAGTAAGAGTTACTAAGACACCCAACAAGCAGAACTTAAAATCCCATATCTTCAAATTTAAAAAGCAGAAGTAATTCTGCAGAGCAAAAGAAAATATTCAGTCATATTACCCACCTGACCTCTCTGTTGAATAGCTCAAACTTAGGTCCAAAATAAAACTCTTGATTTGTCACACCCCAAAACTGTTCCTCTCCCCAGTTGTTCCCACCTCTAGTAAACAGACACCCCCAGCTGCTCAAAACGGAAACTTGGGAATCACCTTTTGATTCTTTCCTCATCTTCGTCCATGCCATCCAATCCCATCACTGAAACTTCATATAATTTTTCCACTTCACTGCCCCTAGTTTAGTCCAATCTACTATCATCCCTTGCCTGAAATCCTATAACCACCTTCTTTATTGGATGCCTTGCTTCCACTCTTGCCTTTGCCAACCTATTCTTCCACAGCAGCCGGAGGGTGGCTTCCAACTACATTTAGGAAAAAAGCCAGCTCCTTATCATTCCATAGAAACACCTTATAGGACCTTGCCTCTGCCCACTTCTACCCCATCTCATATCACTGTCCCATCATCTTCCCCTACTCCACCTACCTACTCCACACTGCCTTCCCTTTAAGTTCCTTGAATACATCAGGTCCTTCCCTCTCTCTCAAGATCTTCCTTCACACATGCTTTATTATTAGTAGTTTCCATTAGACTACAAATTCCACATGGCAAGGGGACTGCTTTTATTCAGCAATATGCACCTAGCAACTGACATAGTCTTGCACATAAGTGGGTGTTTAAAAAAATTCTGAATTAATGAATGGGGAAAAAATTTAAATGACCAATACCTTCAACAATAAAATGGAAAGCAATACAGGAAACCAGCTTCAAGGAGAGATGAAATTCACAATAAACCATTTAAAATTAATATTCAAGATATAAATTCCTAAGAAAACATATATTCTTCAGCAAGGTTCTTAGAAACCAATACACAGGTTAACAGAAGAATTTTGAAAACTAAACACAATGTGCCTCTTTTCTGGTTTTGATAACCTATTTTCACTGCTGAACTTGCTCTTCAATTCCAGATCAACAGAAGCCAAGAAGTAGCCAATAAAAGGAATATGCAAATACTTACAACACTAACCAGAACTAAGACACAAATGTTTGTGCAGCAAGCTGCCCCAGATAACATAAACAAAAAATGCCTTCAAATCATTACTTCCCAATATGCAAGGAAATGGGAGAGGAAGACTCTATTGAATTCCTGAAACATACTAAACCCACAACACCCTGCCTGAGCTGTCAGCCTTCATGGGACCAACCAAGGATGCTGTTTTTCCTCCCAAACTATTCCCAATAAACAAGATGCCAGATCTGAAATATAATAGTTCCAATTCTGACCTACCCAAGAGTTCTATCACTACATGAAAAGCAGCTCAATTTTCTCCTGTGAAGTTTCTTTCCTTTTTCATAAGTTCTCAGTATAGAGGTCCCAGGTCTCAATCCCCTGTAACATACTGGGAGTAATAAGGGTGCCTATATGTTTTGTCCAAAATTTTAAACTACCTAATAGAAATTACAGATTTAGTAGAGGTAAGCTACAAGGCTAACAAACATTAATTTTTTTGTATGTGAGCTAGAATTGAATCAACACAGTGTGGTTATATTGGTTACTGGCTTTTTGAGTCTATTAAGCACTGGGGTTATACATTACTTTGGTTAGGTTTTTTAAATTCAGTACACAATACCTAACAAATGCATGTATTTAGTAGATAGTATATTTCAAAACATGACGCACTCACTAACAAAGTAATGTTTCAAGGTTCTTAAAAAGACAACACATCCCCCTGAAATACATCATAGTACCTAGGAAGCAAACCTACACTGTAGCTTTGGGCAAAAGCTTAGAGTTAGGGAGTTCCATCTTCACTAATGTAAAGTCTGCTGGGCAGCAATTTTTGCCTGTTCCATCCCATTCAAAATGTTTTACATTAGTTGTTATTAAAGTTTAAAAATCAGTTGATTAACAAAGGCATACCTTTTTTCCCTAGAAAGTCCAAACACAAGACTCATCCAACAAGACTCTTCACTCTTAAGTCTTGAGTTCTTATACTAGAAGAATTGATAACTATTTTTGTAACAAGAGAAAAAAAACAAACCCTAATTCTAAATCCACACTCAAGACACTCGCAGCTCCCCTCCCAGAACACAGGACCTCCCAGGGAAGACGTCACAACAGTGGTACTGGGATACATTAAAAGAGTAGGGATAGAAGAAAATGTAGGGAAGCATCTTCAGGACCTTGTATTATGTACAGGTTTCTTAAACTTTATATCCAAAGCAAGAGCAGCTAAAGCAAAAATATATAAATAAGACTCCATCAAAATTAAAAACTTCTGAGCCGTGATGGACTTTATCATGAAAAGTGAAACAACAACCTATACAACAGGAGAAAGTATTTGGAAGCCACATTTCTGATAAGGGTTTTATTTGGAAATCACATAACCAGAATATATTTTAAAATGTCCTTCATCTAAACAGCAAAAAGACAAACAACCCAATTTTAAAATGGGCAAAAGAATAGACATCTCTCCAAAGAAGATATACAAGTCAACAGAAAGCACATGAAAAGATGCTCAACATCATTAGCCAAATCAAAAGCACAACGATACCACTGCACACCCATTAGAATGGCTGCTATTTTTTAAAAAAGAAAATAAGTGTTGGAGAGGATGTGGAGAAATAGGAACAATTATTCACTGCTGTTGGCAAGAATGATGCAACCACTATGGAAGACAGTTTGGTGGTTCCTCAGAAAGCTTAGTATAGAACTCTCATATGACTCAGCAATCCCACTACTAGGTATATAACTAAAAGAACTGGAAGCAGGGACTTGAACAGATATTTGCGTGCTGAGGTTCATAGTAGAATTAATCACAATTGCCAAAAGATGGAAGCAACCCAAGTGTCCATGAACTGATGAATGGATAAATAAAATGTGGTGTATACATACAATGGAATATTATTCAGCCATAAAAATGAATGAAGTCCTGATATCTGCAACAACATGGATGAAAACTGAAAACAGGTTGAGTGAAACAAGCCAGACACAAAAGAATAAATACTGTATGATAGCACTGATTTGAAACAAGCATGAGACAGTTTAAAGCTTTTTGTGAATCCCAGAAAAGATCACGATCTTGGATTAAATCCATTCCTGTGGGTGTGGGACCCTTTGATCGGACTGAATTCAGTTGGGGGCCTTTGACTGGAGTACTTCAGTGAGGTATGACCCAGGGTGGATCTCAGTCCCCTCCCTGGAGTCCTATTAAATGGAAGAAACATGCAGATATACACAGAGAAAGAGAGCTGCCATTTCTCCTGCCATGTGAGAGAGGACTCCAGGACCATCTGTAGCCGCAAAAAGACAGAAACCCCAAGAAGCTGAGAGAGACGCCAGAGGCTAGAATCAGTGAAGCAGCCTGAAACTGAAGCAACAAACCAGGGAGGAAAGGGAAGATGAGCCATGTGCCTGATTACCCACAGGTGAGTTCAGTGTGAAAGGAGCTGGGAGGAGAAAGCAGAGACCAGCCGCCATTTTGCCTTGCCCCATGGCATGAGTCCAAGATCACCAGCAGCAGACCATTGGTGAGACAGCATTTCTGATGATGCCTTGTGGTTTGGACATTTTCACAGCCTTGGAACTGTAAGCTTTTACCCTAATAAATTCCCATTATAAAATCCCATTTCTGGGATTTTGCATTGGCAGCCTTTGGCAAACTAAAACAAATTAGAATAAGCAAACTCATAGAGTCAAGAGCTAGAATACAAGTTACCATGGGGCAGGGTGGGAATAGGGAATGGAAAGTTAAGGCTTAAAATATTCAGGGTTCCTATTTGGAATGATGGAAATGGTTTGGTAATAGATGGTGGTGGTGATGATAGCACAACATTGTGAATGCAATTAACAGCACTGAAATATATAACTGAATATGATTAAAAGGGGAAATATTTGATTGTATATATGGTAACAGAATTTTTTTTAAAATCCATGAAACTATACTACACAGTGAACCCTAAGTTAAACCAAGGACTTGAATAGTACAAATATAAAAATGTGCTATTATCAATGTAATAATGTTCCACACAATGCAAGGTGTTGGTGGTAGGGTGGAGTATGGGGTGGTCCTGTGTTTTATGCACAACTTCTCTATTAAAGATAGATAGATTATAGATAGGTAAGATAGATAATAAAAAATAGCCAGGAGAAAGCCATCAGCACCCTCACCAGTTAATCATTTCTTCTCTCTTCCTAGGGGGCCAAACCATATTGTATTACTCAGAAGCTATTTATGATTTGATAATAGCCTTTTCTGTCTCGAGTCCTATTATGGGGGAAATTAATTAAGAGCATTTCCCCCTAGAGAAACCAAGGCACTGTGAAATTAGAGTGGACAAAGTCACATAATCAGTGACCAAAAACACTACACTAGAATTCTCACCTTACTAATTCAATGTTCAATCTACCAAATACTCTTGTTGGATATTCCGTCAAATGACCTAAATATTTGGGTCCAACATAACAGAAGTGTTTACAACTCTTTATACTTCTTTTTTGAGGTACCAGAAGCCAGGGATTGAACCTGGGACCTCATATGTGGGAAGCCAGCGCTCAACCACTGAGCCACATCGGCTTCCCTAACTTGGTTTTATCGTTTGTTCGTCTTGTTGTTTTGTTTTTGTTTTTTCAGGAGGTATCGGGAACTGAACCTGGGACCTCCCATGTGGAAGTGGGTGCTCAACTGCTCGAGTCACATCCTCTCCCTATACTTTTAATATTATTGTGCATGAAGCATATTATTGTCAAAAGAATGCGAATATTGTAACTGACCTGATTTTGTGATAATCAGGGTAGGCTAAACATTCGCTATATTAGAAACCATGTATGTGTCCCCAGACCTAGTTTTTCTCCTTAGGTCTGATTTCTAGAATGTTGGTGATAAACTAAGCCTGATTTATTATATGACCATCCTGTATGGGAAAAGACTATAATTTTGGGTATCTTTGGTCAACCTTAAGAGATACAGCAGGGGGCCAGATGTAGCTCAGGTGGTTGGGCGTCCGTCTCCCATATGGAGGGATGTGGGTTCGATCCCTGGGACCGCCCAGTAAAACTAAAAAAGAAAAATATAGAAGGCGCATGGGCGCACCGCCAGGCCCCGTGTGCGGGTGCACCGTCAGGCCCCATGAGCCACACAGCAAGATGATGGCGTAACACAGAGTGACACAAGGGAGAGCCAAGATGAGACGCACTGAGAAACCAGGAACTAAGGTGGCACAGGCAGTAAGCAGTAGGACGCCTCTCTCCCACATCAGAGACTCCGAGGATCAAATCCCAGTGAAGATAGGAGGAGAAGGATGAGGAGAGTGGGCAGGAAATGGACACAGAGAGTTGCCCAGTGAACGGACACAGAAACAACAAAAATGGTGGGGAGGGGGGCCTGTAAAAATGAATAAAATTAAATAAATAAATCCTTAAAATAAAAAAAAAGGTATCTAAGTAAACAACGCAAGGCCCTTAGAGTCTAATCTGATGCTTTAAAAAGAAAATAAACCACTATTATACTATTCATAAACTCAGAACACTTAAAATTCCATGTAACTTGATTTAGAGTTGAGCACATGAGTAATACAGGGCTGATTGTGTTATGTTGCCTTTTGTTGAAGGTCCTGGTTTTTTGCTGTGTTGTTTGTTCCAGGTTGAGTTCACCTGAGTTGGGCTGCTCCACATAGATGAAATTACAGTGACTGAAACCAGAAGGTAAAGGCAACATCACCCTTTCATGGATGTCTAAGGAAATAATCAAAATCTTGCAGAATAAGGTTCTTAACAAGAAGGGCCAGTAAGTATAAGGCTTCCTTTCATGAAGGCTAAAAACTCCTCTATTCAAAGTCACAATAATACCACTTTAATCAATGTAGGGTCCCTGAAACAGTTACTCAACACCAGTCAAATAAATTAACTATACCGATCACTTCAGTAGTCACTAGAAACAGTCTTGCTGGTCAAGTAAAGTTTTCCACGAAGTTTAATGTCTCCATTTAGATGCTGTTTATGGACTTGTATTCCACTGCATCTTCATCACCCACACTTCTCATCTCCCTACATATCCACCCCCCCCCCACCAAAAGCTAATAAACTTGCCTTCTCACTCTGACTCACATTAACTAAGAACCAGAAGATTAACAAAACTCTTAATTATGACAAACCAAAATGAGCTAGTTAATAGTTGAGAAAAACACGTTTTTAAAGTAAAATTGACGATAATGAAAACAGTATGGGGGGCGGGGGGAAGAATGCAGCTCTGAACATGATTCTTGTAAATATGAAGCCAGGAAAAAGTCCCTACTCTTTTTCAATGGCTGAAGAATGAGCAGCAATAACCCAAAGCTATCATGCCCAAAGGTGTTTTTTAATACAACTGTATTCATTTTGGCCATCTTCCACGTAATCTATGGCTCCCTAGCTCTCTCTCTTTCATCTTGTTTTGTTTTACAAAACTGCATTTGAGAGCTTTTCCAATTTACTTTCTGGTACCAATTCTGCAATGAAAATGGGCTTTAGACAAGAAAAATCAAGAACCTCATCATCAAATAAAAATCATCTCTCTCACCCTTCCACTGCCACACACTACCAAGTTTTAACTGTTTTTCTCTTCCTCTCAAAATAAAAACAGAAGTCAAAGAGCCCTTGAAACTTAATAATTTGATATGTAAGTTACAAATATTTTACGTCCATACTTTTTACCTTAACTGCAATACAGAGAACTGGCGATTCAAAACGAAAAAAGTCTTCCGCGATATTACAAGGAAAAACTGTTAACAATTTTGTACTAATGTAAAACAAAACCGCGAGCACGCGCGTACTGCCTCGCCCCCGCCCCTTCAGATACACACGCCGCCCCGCCCCCCGCAATGTCAGTCACAAGCAGGCCCCGCCCCGCCCCGCCCCCGGCACTGTTACTCGGCAGCTCTGGCCCGCTGTTGAACCGGCAGCGCTGACGTCAGCTGGCGACCGCGGCCGCATTCCTAAACAGTTCAGACAAACCCACTGGTGGGAAGCTTCGAAAGCCCTCAGCTGTAGTGAGGAAAGCAAAGGCTTGGCTAGTAGCCAGACTCCTGAGCTCAGCATTTTGTAATGCACTTCCTTTTTACTTAACAGCTTGCATAATGCCCTTAACCCGTCTTTTACCTGCATCACACCTTTAACCCCTTCTTTTCCTGGCCAGACTTCAAAGCAAAATTTGGAACTCGGTCTCTCAAAGGGTAATACATTCTGCACCAAATCACAACTGACTGATTTTTAAAACTGCTGAAGAAGCGATTTAATTAAGCACACATGGTCCCCCTAAACGGCCTACTTTTTTTTCCCCCTTAAAGCAATATTACTTTGCAAGCAAGGAAACTAAAACATTCGATTAAAATTTAATTTTAATTATTTTCCAAGACCCTTACTCTACAATTTATCTTTTAGAACTTATTTTTTTTTTACATACATTCAAATTGTCCAAAATGCAGAATGAATAAAAGGGTATATACAGTGACAAAATCTCCCTCCTACCCTGTCCCCCAGTTGCCCGTTTCTCACCCCATAACTAATGTATCTCCTTTGTGGTCACCCAGAGGCATTTTAGTTATATATAAGGAAATACAAATATATTGTTTTCTCCCTTTTCTAAACAAATGGTAAACACTGCACATGCTATTCTCATTTGCTTTATTATTTTCAGAACAGCATGGAATTTCATAATTTACTTACCAGTACCCTATTTATGAGTATTTAGATAATTTCTAATCTTTTTGCTATTATAAATAACACTGCAGTGAAAATCTTGTATGAATATATCTGTAGAAAAAATTCCTAGATGAAGAATTGCTGGGTCAAAGGAAACGTGCATTTGCAATTTCCACAGGAACTGGCAAACTCCTCTCCACTGAGGTTATACCTATTTATCCTCCCACCAGCAGTGTATGAGGATGCCTAGTTCCCCAATGCAGCTCAGGCTGTGCCCTGAATTAAGAGGCCAATAGGCTCTCTTCTATTTCACAGTGGCCTCAGATCCCATGTCTCTTGTCAACCCATTGTTATACCAAGCTTTTGTGGAAAATGTTATCTCAGTGTATTTCTAATTGACATTCCTCATATGGGGATCTTTTTATACTTTTAAGAGCCTTTTGTATTTCTCTGTGAACTGTTAGACCATCACCTCTGCCCATTTTTCTACTGGATTGTTCCTCATTTTCTTCTTGCTTTTTATATTTTAAGGAAAGTAGCCTTTTGTCTTTGATGAGAGTTTGAAGGAGCTTTTAATATATTAAGGAAATTAGCCCTTTGTGATATGAGTTGTGAACATTTTTTCCAGTTTGGTTCATTGGTTTGTTTCTGGTAGTTTCTGCCATACAGAAATTTGGGGGTTTTATATAGCTAAACTGTTATCAATCTATTCTTTTATGGCCTTCTGGGTATTGTATCAGACATAGACTGCCATTCCCCGTAGTTTATAAAATGATTTCTAATACTTGCATGTTTTCATTTTTTAGATATAAATATTTCAAGTTTATACTTTTTTCCCTAGATGGATACTTACTAGTCCCAATGTTATCTATTGAATAGTCTATCTTTCCTCATTGGACTTGAAATGCTACCTTTATATTTACTAAATTCCTTTATGTATTTGGGTTTCATAGGATTTTTATGCTGTATTTTTCATTAGTGATAGTTTTAAAATCTGGTACAAATTAAGAGATGTTTTCCAAGGGCAACAACATCCAGTTTCAATTAATACATTTCAGAATTGGGGAGTTTTGTTGTTTTAAACCAAACTAAACCATTTCTAGGACTTCTAAGATAAATTAAAGCATGGTATCATTAGGCTTCACTTAAAGATTTATATTATAATAGTAGCTAATGTGATTTCAAAATAACTTTTTGACAATAAAGATCCATTCAAAAAACATTACTTTCGATCAATTACGGCAAGGACTTTTAACCTTCATAAAGACTTCAGATAATTACAAGAAAGATTTAAAATGTTGAAAACATGATTAAAGCAAATTTTTGATACCAAATTATATAAACGACTTTGTCTTTTAATATACATATTCTTTAAGGAATATTCTTTAAAGAAAAATGAGTGAGGAGTGAGGATGAACTAGTTCTTTCAACTAGTTTTTGCCCTTCTTCAATATTTGTTAGGCATTACTACACCAGGTCTCTAAAATTCCTAGGTGTTACATTTACATAAACAATCATATTGATAAACAAGTACATATCATTTTATTAAGTATACAAATGATTTTAACCTTAATTATATGTTAAAAGACAGCAATGTGCAGCATCCATTAGTTGCTGAAAACAGCAGAATGCAGTGTTTTGAACAGAACTGCATGGTTAGGCAGGTGGTTCCCTAAATGGCAAGCAAGATAGACACAGACCTTCAGACATGAGGTTTGAGGTTTATGGTACCTGTGTGTTAATGGGGAGGGGAACATGCAAAAGAGAAAATAGTATAAGAACTGTCAAACCCTGAGAGGCAGAGGACCCTACTACAGCCCATGCTGTACCCTGAATGACCAGGCACTTGTTTATTTAGTCTCAGATCCCAGTCCTCTCAGGACCAGGTCACCAGAGTCACAGGACCAGAGACTGCGCAACAAGGGAAAGCTCCTAAAGGTATTTTCCTTGTGTGATACAGACAGCTGCATGTATATATTGTTTAAAGTTCTGAAATATAACACAAATAAAACATTATCCTTCAAAATAAGTTAGATGTAGTAGTGCTACATTTATGAAGACACTATTTTAAACTCTGAGCCCATCTCCTTGTAGAAATTATGACACACAGACTAAAGTCCAAACAGAAATGACTTTAAAGCTCCTAACACTTTGCCCCTAATCTATAATTCTATCTTTTTTTTTCATGGAGCCTACACTTTGGCCCCATGAGAGCAGTGGCCTGCTGCTTCTCAAACATGCCTGTTGACTTTGCTCACTTTTTCCTATTTCTGGAATATCTTCCCAACACCTGGGAATATCAATCTCTAAATTTAAATCCCCCCTTGTCCCGACCCCCCACCCCCCAGCTTTTAAAGGCTCAGCTCAAATGCTATCTCCTCCATAATGTCTTCCTCCTCTGAGGAGTCAGTCCCTCATAAACTCCATTAGCCATTAGCCTCTACAATGATGATGATGATGATGATGATGATGATGATGAAGAAAAATTTGTAAAAGAAATGTCATCAAAACATATGCTTAAAATTCTCCAATTAATATGAAGATGAAAGAAACAGGAAACACTATATTCTACCACTAGAAAAATTGGCAGACCATTAGGGAGAAAAACAAAAATGTAGAGCCTACTTATATAAAACCTACTTAGCTATTTGAACAAAGTCTATGTTTGTTTGTTTTTTATTAATCCCATCTTTCGGGGGCAGTCAGCTTACCCATCACATCTACAAATGCAGCTTTTCATCAACTTAAAAATTAAAAGGGATTTAAGGAAAAGAATAGAAAAAAAGACGAAGCAAACATACTTGAAATATGGTACTATAGAAAGCAAGCACCACAAGAGGATGATTACAAATAAGATCAACTGCTCTCTCTCTTTTTATCTACTGGTATTGATTCTAATGACTTTGGACTCAAACTCCAAAGGTTAGGATGAGAGACAGGTACACAACCATTCTCAAATCTAGTTAGGTATCAGGTCACCTGGATAACTCAAGAAATAGACATTCTCAGGACTCAAGCCCCAGACTTACTTAAGTGTGATAGCTGAGGGTGGAACTCAGGACTCCAGTGTAAAAACAGAAGTGTTTCTCATGCCCAGCAAGATTTAGAAATTACTAGTTTGGAAAGTGAGAACATGGGGCAGGGCCATGAAGGGAGCAAGGGAGCTAAAGGGTGTGGTAAGAATCCCTCTGCTTTCTAAGATTTACCTTCTCTCCCATATCTCCCCTAAAGAAGACGCAGCTTTTGAAGGAAAAGTACAGCAACAGCAGAAGCGGCAGGAATAGCAGCTACAGGAGTTTCCTCTTTAAAGCCCATGTCCCCTCCTCTGCGACCACAATGTCTGCTGCCCAACACCAACTCTGAACCAAAGAGCAAAATGGGTGTGTTCCCCTTGTGGGGTGGGTAGTTCTCCTTGTGGAGTGGTGGTCGTGGCTTAGAGGAGCTGGAGACAAGATGAGCTTCAGGAGGGTGATGGTGCCCTTTGAGGTTTTTTCATCTGACTCAATTTATGTCATTCTTTGCCTGATTGGAACATGAATAAAATTTAGCCTTTGGGAACAAGAAAAAATGCAATAATCTTACGAGTTCAACTGACAAATGAAAAAATGAAAGGAAAAAAGTTTTTCTCTGCTGTAAAAAATACTCTTTTAAACCTCCCAGGATGGCTATTATGTAGACCTCAAGAGGTCACCTAATTCATCTCTTAGCAGACAAGACTACAGCTAAACTATCCAGGGAAAGATACTCAAAAATATACTTCAGGGAATGAATTTCCACATTATTTAACTGTCCTCACTGTCCAAAATATCTTTTAACTACCAAGAAGCTCACAAGATTAGAAACTAAGAACTAAGCATTAAAAACTGCTTCCTTTTATCACAAGACTCTACACTTACCAAAAATTTTTTCAGCTCCCATGCAAAAAGACTGAACATGCATTATTTTGTACAATTCCAGAATCTTGTTTGCATGCATGTCATCCCTTCTAATTTTATTCAAAAGCTTCTCTTTTCTTTTCCAAGTGTACTTTATAAGTATGAAGACAAAGTGCTCTTTTTCCCTGGCTCCTTCGTCCCTGGCCTCCATGTGATGAAGCACCCATGCGAGAAATAAAGGAGCTATAGGGCTCATAGTGGTCTTACTTGTTAATCTGTGAAAGACTAAAGCTGCCAGCTGCATATGGATTAGAATTTTCCTTTTTTCAATGGCTCCCATACTCTGTATCAAGAGAAATAGGAATGATCACATGACATATGGTTTTAGAAACCCCAGGACATTTTTTTTTTCTAAACAACAACATAACTTTAAAAGCCCAAAAGGAGTTCTGAACCCTAAAATCTCTAGATTTTTGGTAATATGAAAACTGTGCCCCAGTAAGTATCACTAAATCTTAAATTACTGCCTGCATTGGAGTTTGGATTTGTTTGCTTGTTTTTTCCACATATCCTACTGATGGCTTCAAGATACCAAGGATTACAAAGAGTCACTTCAAGAAAGATGGAAAAGTTTTGGTAATGGTTGGTGGTGATGGTAGCACACCACTGTGAATGTAAAATTAATACCACTGAATTATATATCTGAAAGTGGTTAAAATGGGACATTTTAGTTGTATATATGCTACCAGAATAAATTTTTTTAAAAAACCATAGAACTGTATAACACAAAGAACCCTAAACGATAGACTATAATTAATAGTATAATTATAATATAATTTTATCAATTGTAACAAAAGTACCACACTAATATAGAGTGTTAATAATAGAGAAAACTGTGTTGGGGGAGGAGGGTATGGGAACTTTATACTTTCAGTATGACTTTTCTGTAAACTTAAACTTCTCTAATTAAAAAAAAAAAAAAGCAATACAGCACTTACATGAAATAACGAGAATATATAAATTCAAAGAGAAAGAAAGTAGATTACAGGTTACCAGGGATAGAGTGCAGAGAATGGGACATCAGTGCTTAATGGGTACACAGAAAAGTTTGGGGTGATGGAAAAGTTTTGGTAATGGTTGTTGGTGGTAGCACAACACTATAAATGTAATTAAGACCAATGAACTGTATAATTTGAAAGTGGTTATAATTGGAAAATTTTATGTTATATATTTGTTGCCACAATAAAAATTTAAAGAAATGAAAGACTAGGAAAGAAATGTGTCCTCAATTAAGTCTAAAAATTTTGTTTTTCTCTAAATCAGATGTGTAAACTTGGCAAGTAGCACTGAAATATACTATTAGTCCCTTAATTTTATCATGGGCTCACTGAGTCTGATACATGCATTTCCCAAATATTACCCAAGTATACAACCTAAGAGCAGAGATTTTTTATTTGATTTGTTTATTTCTATATCCCCAGGGTTGGCCACATATATGTTCAAATCATTATTGATTAATGAAAGCTGCCCAATTAAAGTATATACAAAAATGAAGCTAATTTCTCTTTCATTTAGAATCAAGTCAACTACACATATATTGAAATATAAATTAAATATTATACCCAACAGTCAAATTCTAAATCTTCCCATAGAGACAAAGTTAACAGTTAATGTAGGAACAGTAACTTCGAATTTCCTAAGTTGGGTGCAATTGGATATTTAACCTTGAAGGTATAAAGCCATATGTTTTTAATAAAATTGAATCGCTTTAAAGTTCAAATTTCTATATACCCCTAGAGCACTGTAATCTATAAACCTAAAACACAGTAACTCCCTCTCTGCAAAAAGTTGATAATTAAAAACACCTTCATTTGAAGGGCTTCTGGACATAGTATTTCCGATATTTTTCTTACTATAAAAAAAAGGAAATGGTCACTGGAGATTCACCCAAATACTGTTCCTGGGATCCACGCCGCAAATGTTTTAAGTCTATACATCAAGTGATAAAGGCTATATAGATTGGGAGACAAATCTAACTAAAGCAAAACTCCAATTATAAGTGATACAAGAGCAAAACTCCATTGTGGTTTTAAAAGACCTATTGTATCTAATACTTACATTAAAATTTCAAGCATTTACCAATACATCTTCAAAAACATTTTCACCACTGATCCTTCATCCCCCCAAATGTACTTAAAATTGTTACAGTCATCTTTTCTCATCCTCACAAATAAGGTCCTTTAATTCTACAGAATGTGCATTATATTACTACTTGATACTTTATATCAAACACAGAAATATCTACTAACTACTACCACATTTCAGTGTGCACATGTTTCATACAGGATATTTTAAGAGTGACAAAATTGTAGAACTTCCTTCAACTATGTCCCATCCTTTAAAGATTTCTGGAATATTTTTCTAAACTCTCTCTTTTTCCCCCTGGAGCAGGGGTAAGAAAAAGAAGTTTGAGTGTCAGTGTGGGTGGGTACTCAAGCTCATGGATATGCATGCACTCGGGGAGAAGGAGAGAGGACATGAGAAGAGCAATAGAGAGAGATGGAACTGATACTGTGGATTAATAAAATGTTTGGCTTAATGGAACAATTGGGCAGTGATATTGTTTTGTAAACTTTTATGCTAAGCCTGTTCGTAATGTATCAAACTAAGAAAAGATCATATATATTGATACAACTGGGGAAATTCTATTACAAAGTACAAGTTGCAAAATACAAAAGTACAAATGTGGCCTATTCCATATAACTATCTCCATGTCAAACTCTGACACCTCTCCTCAGACAGATCAAAAGAGAAAACTTATATAGTATTTCTGATGCAGCAATATCCCATTACATACACTAATGATTTTTACCCACTATTTGCCAGGTGAATTTCATTCCTATTTTTAACCTATCTCATCAGTACCTATAGATCCTTTATCATTATTATTATTATTATTTTCTAAAAGGTACACTTTCAAACATACAGCATCACTCAGAATATCTAGATTAAGCATTCTATATATTTCTATTTGTGAGTTACATTTTAAACTTTATCTCTCCACAGAATATATTTAATCTATCTCAAGTTACAGTTTTTGGTAAATCTTGTCACGTATTCATAGTTACTCAAACACAAATGCCCAAGAAAAGCCTATCTGAATCAATCCCTAATGTGAGGCCAGTAAACAAGGTTGTAACAATGTACATTAATACAGTATATGTTTTCCCACAAAGAA
>JAQZBX010067633.1:0-15887 GCA_029593785.1 Cabassous unicinctus
CTCAATATGTTTTAATTGATTACATAATCCTTTTTAATCTACATCATTAGGTTTCTCTTAAGTGTGACTTCAAAATTTAAAAAATAATAATTTTATATATTGAAGTTTAGAAAAGACATAGGAAAGCAAGGAAAAACTATAAATATATATATAAATATATATGCAGTTATAATTGTGCATTTGACATTTACAAAGCTAATTATGATTAAAATAATTTTACTGCATTAGTAAACCAAAAGAAAACCAAAATTATATGTGTATGAGAGAAATTGCCGTGAACTCAATTTGAATACAATAAAAAGTTACTGCTATAATTAGAAAAAAATGCTTTTAGTTTGATTTAATTTTGAGTTTTCTCAGCATCACTTATAATTTTGCTTAAGTGTTAAGAAGTTATAAAAATAAAATGCAAAAATTTGCTTCCATCTTTATGCAATTGTCATGAGACTTTAACTCTATGCTGATGAATGAGTAAGCCTATCATAATTTACAAAGAAATAGGTGTGATTTCTTTGCAAATATATTGGCATCTTTTCTTTGCATTCTAGTATGACTTTTTTAGTGTTTATTTTCTGTTTGCTTATTTCAATTTATGGTTGTTATAAGGGGAATTTTGTTGAAAAGATATGCTTAATGAAAGATTTAATGCAAGAAAACGCCAGGTCTTTGAATCATTTGGATGCATCTAAAGAAAACATTCTTTTGTACAGAAATTGAAATATGATAAAGAGATTTCTGATATGTCTATTTGTAATGTATATAATATACAATCAAAATTAGTTCCTAAAATCCAGTTAATCTTAGATTTTTCATGTTTAGATAAAATTATTTGTAGTTCCAGGAAATCATTTTCTATAAATTGCAAAATATTTTTGCATGTTTTTGTGAAACATTTTAAAACTATTATTTGTGTATGAATTGATTTATATATGTTGTTTCTACTCAGTATTATTTGTGCAATGTATTGTTATGGAAACAATATGTTTAAAAGTCTAGCTTATTAGATGTGTAATATTGGAAACATAAATAAATGTATTAATAAGACATTTAAAGATCAGCTATCTAAGATCAAATATTTACTGATAAAGTCAAGCTTATTTTATCTTTTTACTAGAGTTGAATAGTTTTATTTATCAGGAGCTATAAAATTCATTAATGTATCACTGTATCATTTTAAATTTAAAATTGTACTGTACTACATACCAGAAACTTGCTTGGTCATTATTCATTAAGGATTTTTTTTAAAAAACTATAAAATATATAGATTTTAATAAACTTTTGTCACTCTAAATTATGACTGTAACTTTAAAGAAGAAATCAGAGTATAATCACTTACGGAACACTCAACACTTCTTTGCAATTATACAGAATTAGAAAAACTAGTCAGTTCTCATATTTAGTATTCTTCCCAGTGATGGCCAATCTTATAATTCCCCATCTTTCACGGAAAATAAGTAGGGGCATTTTTATAGGCACAGCGATTACCTCACCACTTACTACCCATATCTCAAGTACACAGACACATCTCTCTTAAATCAAAATCAGACTGATGTTCAAACTATGTTTTAAAAAGATAGGGTCTTAACTACTATAAATTGATTTTTAAATAAATATTTCCCCATATAATAGCAGGGGGATTTGTAATTGATAAAATTTTACTTTATTCATTATTTCTTTCCTTTAGTTAAACTAGATACTGCCAAATAATACACAATCAACAAATTATTTTCTCTTTCCTCTTTTACCTTGTCTGCCTTTTACCATGATACCCTTATTTGCACACCCCTCCTTCCCACTATGGTCAACAAAAATTGATGATCACAATGATGATCGAATGAGGTATAGGGAAATGGGAGAGATGTAACTTTTACATGACATATCAGTCTTTACCATGAAACGTGATGTTAGCCATGGGTTTCTCATAGATGCCCTTTATCAGGTTCATAAAGTCACCTTCTTATTCCCAGTGTGTTAAGAGTTGTGCTCAAAGGTGGGCATTTGAGTCTGTCAATTACATTTTCTGTATCTATGGATATGATTGTGTGGATTTTGTCATTTATTCTTTTAATATGGCATATTACATGAATTGATTCACCAAACTGGTATTCCCAGAATAAATTCAATTTGGTCAACCTCTGATTAACCTTTTTATGTGATGCTGGTTTCATATTGCTAATATTTTGCTGAGGGTTTCTGGATCTGATAATTTCCTTAAAAATTTTGTATTGAAGTATATCATTCATACATGAACATACATAAACAATAAGTGTATGGTAAAAGTTGTGAGCTTATAGAACAAACATGCATATCATCATACAGGGCTCCCATATATCATCCCACCACCAACACTTCGCATTGTTGTGAAAATTTTTTACAAACTGTGAAAGAGCAGCATCAAAATATTATTGCTAACTATAACCAGATCTTAACATTTGGTGTTTTTTCCCCAAACCTACCCTACTATTAACACCTTGTATTAGTATTATATATTTGTTATAGTTCAGGAGAGAACATTCTCATATTTGTTCTTTTAACCACAGTCCATCTTCTACCACAGAATTCACTGTGTGATACAGTCCCATGCTTTGTACAGTCTATTCAAAGTGTATGCTCAGTTGCTCTCATTTTCCTCACAGTTATGCTGTCATCACCTCCATTTTAGAATGTTTTATTTACTCCAAGAGGAAAAATCCCTTACCTCCTTGTACCCCCCTTATTGTTGTACTTTAGAATTGATATATCTTTTTTGCCATTGCTCAAAAATATTGCAGTATTACTATCATCCATAAGTTACGTTAGTTGTAATTTTCCTGTGTATCACCATACTCTTAACACTTTGTAAAAGAAAAACACTCTTATATTTATACTATTAATAACAATTTTCATCCACCACTGTAATCACTATGTTATACACTCCTTAGATTATACTCTAGCTTCCTATCAATTGATATGTACATCCACAGACTACCTCTTTCAGCCACAATCAATGAGTAAACTCATGGAGGTAAACTCTAGAGTTTAGTTTACTAGGTGATGATATTTTTTAATTTTTATCATATCTTCTCTGGCTTTGGTATCAGAGTAATACTGATCTGATAGTATGAACTGGGAAGAGTTAAATCTTATTTCTTCTAAAAGTGCTTTGGAAGGATTGGTATTTTGCTCTTTAATTGTTTTATACAATTCAACAATGATTCCATCTCCTCTGGGTTTTTCTTTGAATGTAAATTGATAATTGCGAATTCACTTCCATTATTTACTATGGTTATAGTCAGATTTTCTTTTCTTTTTTTCTTCAGTCAGTTTTGGTAGTCTGTGTCATTCTAGGGATGCTGACCTTTCATCAAGGTTATCTAGTTTCTTGGCATACAGCCTTTCTTAATATAATTCTTTTAATTTCTATAAGATAGTAGTGCTGTTCCCTTTCTCATTCTTGGTAATTTGTGTCTTCCTATTTGTTCTTTTCCATTCTAATTAAAGTTTTGTCAATTTTTTTGAAAGTTGCAAAGAACCAACTCTGGTGTCATTGATTATTGATTTCTGCTCTATATTTCATAGAATTCTATTCTAATCTTATTGCTTTTTTCTACTTGTTTCAAATTAATTTGTTCCTCTTTCCTATATTTCTTAAGATGAAGTTTAGATATTGAGTTGAGATCTTTCTTCTTTTCTAAAATAATTTTAAAGCTATAAATTTCCCTCTAACCATTTAGCTGCATCCCATAAATTTTAATATGTAATGTGTTTGCTTTAATTTAGCTCAGATTACTTTCTATTTTTCCTAATTATTTTATCTTTGGTCCATTAGTTTCCTAGAAATGAGTTAATTTCCAAATATTTGTGGGTTACATAATTTTCTTCTGTTCTTCTCTTTTAATTTATCCCATTGATGCCAGAAAATGTACTTTGATGATTTTAATCCATTTTAATTAACTGGGACTTGTTTTATGGTTTATCACATGGGTCTCTCCTGGTTAATGTTCCATGTGTGTATGGAAAGAATATGTATTCTGCTGTTTTTGATTGTTCTACAGATGTCAGTTCAAGTTGGCTGATAAGTGTTACTCAAGCCCTTAACATACTTGCTGAACTTCCATCTAGATTTTCTCTCCATTATTAAGAGTGTGGCATTGAAATCTTCCAACTATTATTGTTGAATTGTTACTTGATCCTTTAATTACATATGTTTTGACTTCATGTATTTTAGGGGTTCTATTTTTAAAGGCATTTATTTTTTATAATTGTTTAACATTGATTATAATCATTTTTTTTCTAATCCAGTCTAAAAACCTCTGCTTTTTGATTGGTAAGTTTATTTTTTTACATTTAATATAATTATTGATATGGCTGGTTTTATATCTGCCATTTTGCACTTCATTTTCTTTATGCCCCATGTATTTTCTTTGTTCATGTTTTCCTCCTTACTGTTTTTTGTTTTAAATAGATAACTTTCAGTGTAGTAGCTTACAGTTAATACCTTTGTTAATAACTTTACACTATTTTTGGAGACATTTCATAGTGGTTGATCTACAGATTATAATATGAATCTTGATTTCAAACCATCTAATTCAGATTAATAGTAACTTAATTCCAGTAAGAAATAGAAACTTTGTCTAATTTTTACCATTTTCTCTCTCCTTCTTTGTGCATATCTATATCTATATGTTATTTATGAGATATATATATATATATACACTATCTTATATGTATTAACATATATCTTACTCAGTTCCTTCGCATCATTACCTAATTATTGTTGTATAGTATTTTAGTTTAAATCTGCTAAGAGAATAGAAAATTTACATACACACACACACACTTTTACGTTTACTATATAACCTTTACCAGTGATTTTTTTCTTCTTATAATTAGAGTTAGTATCTATTGTTATTTCCTTTCAGCCTAAAAGACAACTTTTAGTGTTTCTTGTAAGGCAGTCTCAAATTCTGTCGTTTTTAAATCTGTGAATGTCCTTATTTTGCCTTAATTTTTGAAGGAAAGTTTTATTAAATATAAATTTATTGGTTTACATTTTATTTTTCTTACAGTACTTTGAAGATATAATCATACTGTGTGCTGTTCTCCAGTATTTCTGGTGAAACATCAGCTGTTTTCCTTATTACAATTTCCTTTTTTACAGTGAGTAATTATCTCTTACTGCTTTCAAGCTTTTCTGCTTATCTTTGACTTTAACCACTTCACCTGATATATCTAGTTGTAGATGTCTTTATGTTTAACCTACTTGGAGTTTGTTGGGCTTCCTAGATGTATAGATAAATGCTTTTCATCACATTTGGGGAGTTAATGGCCATAAGTTATTAAAATACTTTTTTGGCCCTTTTGCTTTCTCTTCTCTTTTTGAGTCACTGGCCCCATCATCCTGCCCCACTCTGGGTGGGGTGGTTATTGGAGGCATCGGAGCTGCCACAGGTTAAAGTAACACAGACTCTCTTCTTACTGAGGTTCAGTATTTTTTCCTTGAATAAATGTCTCTCAATGTGATGTATGCCTTTGGTTAATTTCCAGCATCCTGAAGTGGTTGTTTTGACAGCTTTGCTCAGTTCTTTGGGAAAAGGATTTGCCTCACTCGTTTCTTTTGGAAGTCCTGCATTAAACATAGTAACTTCAATCCACACAATATGGTAAATATCATTGATAGGTTTCAGCATAGGGTTAAAAATTCAGTTTGTGGCTTTAGACCTGGGGTTGGTAAAGTTTTTTCTTTGAAGAGCCAGATAGTAAATAATTTATGTGTCACAGGCCATATGGATTCCATTATAAAAAAGGTCAGCTCTGCTGTTGTAGCATGAAAACAGCCATACACATTGAATAAATTCCTTGGGGTAACTGTGTTCTAAAATTTTTGTTTACAAACAGAGGCGGCAGTCTGAGATTGACTCATGGACTACAGTTTGCTAATCTCTGCCCTAAACCTACCTGCCTTGTAAACGTGGTTTATATTTATTAGTCCTTTGAGAGTAGGAAAATGCTATAATCTTTGTGATTTGTTTTCTCATGGATAAAACAGTAGTACTATTATATTACTGACTTCATTAGGTTTTTTGTGAGGATTAAATAAGAAAAGGTAAATAAATCCATTATACATTGCTGAATATGTAAATAAGAAGATTTAACTCTTCCAAGTTCATACTATCATAATGGGTAGTTATTAGTAGTATGATAGGTCTCTTTCTGATATATTTCTTTATTGAGGAGAGAGGTGTATTAACCTGTAAATTAAATGGAGACGAGTCGGTTTGCTGAACACAAAATAGAAAGAGTTTAAGTAGATGTTGGGGATTAAAGACAGATGAAAATCTGCTCACTGTGTTCCTACGAGTTCACTTTCATGTGGTTTTAAATAACATTTATGAAATCTTGATAAGTAAATTTTTTTCCCCACCTCCTTGCTTTAAGTCCTTGATTCATTTATTGCAATGGTTTTTACTCTTCCTCTCTTCTTCTCCTTCTCCTCTTTCTGGTTATCTTTCTTTCTTGTCCTTTCTGCCTCCTTTCTCTTTACCTTCTTTTCACTCTTCTGCATAAGCTTTTATGCAAAAACTTAATGTTGCTAATTTTGTGCTCAGACAACATTGTTTCATTCAAGACACAGTAGCAGATTAAGAAAAAGAGTTTGAATTGTCAAATTATATTTGAAAAGATGATATTTAAACTATGAAATATTTTGACAACATCGATTCATTTTGCATTGTCAAAATAGCATGTCAGTCTGCAGTACTTTCACACCACGTGATTTTCCGTTAGTATCATAGCATAGATAAATGAACAACTGAGTAACCTGAAGAGCTTGCTTGGGCTCCTATATTGGGTTGAAATGTTGGTGGAGGAGGTTAATGATGCTTAATTGGACATCTGAAATAATAGTGAGATAAATATAATTTTTTTTTCTGTGTGGAAAAATAAGACACTGAATGAAAAACACATATTTGAAAGTTGATGCTTCAAATAATTTCTTGTTTTAAAAATACATTAGTGACAAGTTCAGTCAGTTTTTTCTGTCAATGCAATACTTATATTGTATATAAGATAAAGATGAGCTCAACACATTCTAAAACAATTTAATAAATTCATACTCTGGTGAAAATGATAATTATTGTGAATAATTTCATGTTTAGGTACTTAGCACCTATTCATGACTACTTTGTAAGTATCTTTTCCTAGAAATAAATGATTCCATCTAACTGTAAGTATGTATCATACTTATGTAAGATCCATAAGACATTATTTTTTGTCTATTTGATTCACTGTTATGATTCAAGTGCTTAGAATATTGCCAGATTCACAGATGCTCCATTAAAATGAATATTTGTTAAGTGAATAAATATGTAAAAATTAAAATTACATTTTAGGAACTACCATAAAATTAAATGCTAATTCAAAAGAAAAATAATATATGATTATGAAAAAGTTTTAAATTTCAAAGAACTTCAAGATGCAAGAAATATTAAAATTTTTAAACACCTTTAATTAAAGCTATTTAAACGAGATTGTGATATAGAATTATATAATAGTATTTAAAATATTTGCATAGTGAATAATAGAAATATGCTGTTCTCCTAGCCCAAAAATAAAATAGGATATCAGACTCAGTCCAATATCTGTTGAAATATAAGTTTGTTTTGCTGCTCTGACTGCAATATGAGAAAAATACTCAAAAGGGAAATATCGGACCTTGGTGTCTTATTTTTCTGCTTATTTGAAGAGCTGCAACTCTAACAATGAAAGATTTGTTTATATTCTTTGTTTTCCCCCAACTATTATCCTGAAGATATTGGTTTATTATTCATTATAAGGAAAAAGATAAAGTGCTCTCTACGGAATCTTCAAACTCAGTGAATTCTGAAGTTTCTTTCCATTTATTATATTTAGTATGTGTTGACATAACATAAATCTACTAAAATATTCATGTACTTCCAATAATTCTCTATGATAGCTTTTGATGTATAAAGTATTTTAGATTGATGCAATGCTTTGACAGAATGTGCATGTAAAATGTTCTGACCTTGAAATTATAATGAACAGTGGACAATGATTGGCACAATTCATGGCTCAAAATAACCTGGATTAATGCAAAACGTACACTGATTATAATTATCTTATCTGGAAATATTAGAGCACTCTTTTTTTTATTGCTCTTACAACAAAGTCAATAATTATCAATGCTGCTATTCTAATGTTCTAATGTTAGAGTCACCATAGTACTCAATATGAGACAGAATTTTAGTCTTACTGGATAGCGGTTGCATAGGGACTGGGTCAGGGCTTTTTAAAAATTTGTCCATGGAAGCTAAGATTTTATTTTACCATTTGTCCCACAAAATCTCTCTCACTTAACTTCCATGAACTGTTTAAAATTTTTCTTTAGATTTTATTTTTCTTTCTTTATAATCACTCAATGTAGCAACTGAAGAGGGTGTTAAAAGGGGTTAAAATGGATTAATGGGGTTAAGGAATAAAAAAAAAAAATCCAAGCATGCTCATAAATCAGACTTGACACTTGAGAACTTCATTAAACTGCTTTAAAAAAAACAACAACAACGAATCAGAAAATACTACTACAAGGAAATCATTGTTGTTATTACCGAATTTACAACATGCATTGCCAAATTGGATATAAGATCAGATAACTGGAATCTTCCATGAAAACCACATGGAATAGCTGAGAATATAACAAATGGGATACGATTTACCTTTTAAAGACTCTTCTGACAATTGGTGTTATGTCAACTAATGTACATATTCCAAGTTACACGTGATTAGAATATCTGTTACTATCCTCATCAATAAAATAGATTGCTGAAATAGGAGAGGTTTGTTTTGACTCTCTGGTACTGCTTTAGGCACTACTGTTGTTAAAATGGGACTTTTAATGGCATATTTATGTTGTTCAGTTGGGTTTATATAATCTAGCTTTGAAAATGGCATAGTGATATGCATATGTCTCCAGATCATACCTAGTGCTTGAGAATCCACTACTTATTTGTATTTGCTAGTGATAATATAGAATTAATGTAGGGAATATGTATGAACTTGACGACCCTTATGTTCCCTCAATATACAAAACAAGTGTAGAGATAATGAAAATATTTCTTTGCAAACTATCTTAACATTTTTTGGAAACAAGAAATACGTAGGATAAAGTTTTATTATATGGAGACTTATCTGTAGTGTCTGCATACTGATGGATCTTATCGCTTTTAATTGTTCTTTTGCTAGTTGCAGTCTGCTGGATGCAAAAAGCAGAGTGTAGGGCTCTTTCAGGAATAATATGAGATCCTTAAAAATCAGAACATCTGGAAACCTGAATAAAAAGCAGGACATCTGGAAATCTGAAGAGTGTGAGAATGTGATCAGAATGCTCTGTCAAAATGGGAACAATGAAAAAGATTACTGAGGGCTCCCTAAAAAGATGTACTGGGTGACATAAAGCTAAAATTCCAAACTGAGTGAGCTTTTTTCATTTCTTGGTGGTACCATGGAATTCATATGATTACATTTTGATTTTGCATTTTGTATCCACCACAGGATTTTGAGCTCTTTGAGAAAAAAAATCTGAATGTTCTTATTTATTTAATTTTTTCCCACAACCCATTGCACAATATCTGGTGCATTATAGACACTTGATCGTTATTTATTACATGAATAAATAAGCTAATGCTCTGGCCGATATAACTTCTACTACAATAACCAGTATTGACCGATCAGAAATAAGAAGCCATTTATAAATACATTGTGAGGGAGAAGAGGAAGATTTGGAAATATTCTTCTGAATATTCTAGTTTACTAATTCTGGAGAAAATTCCAAAATCACTAGAGTCACTGAAATATGCCCTGTGTCTGTATTTTTCCTATTTGTTGTCTCCTGTATTGTTTGATTTGGCCACTTGTGATGACAACAATACTAAAATTCTCATCATGACATAAATAGTCCATTATTTTTTTCTCTCTGAAAACTAGGCTGCATTAGCTCCAGTTCCTCGAACACAGTGCCTGAGATAAGGATTTGTGCGCAAGCAATTGATTATGGAAGCAGCACAGAAGAAACTAGGCAGAGTGAGAAAGTGAGACAGGGAAGGAGAGACTTTCTGATGGTCTCCCAGAGCCTCGGAGGACCACTCTTCTGCACCTGTCAATCACTAGATAAGGTTCACACCTGGGAGGACATAAATTCCCAGGCAATTTTGTTTTCTATGTATACAGACAAAGAGGGCTCCAGTGCCCTAGTGCATTCTTCCAAAAGCTGAATCTGCAGGTGCTGGCAGTTGGAAACAGAGCCACATGGAAGCTGAAAGCTTCTGGGCTGCATAAGAGTGGTTAAAAGGAACCCAAGGGGAAATGGGCAGAGTGTCAATGCTCTGGACGATGCAGACATGTGTGAGAAACTAAACCATAACTGTAAGCTTGGTTTGTGAGTGACTGGAACAAAATAGTTTAGTCACATTGTGGATCATTTCATGTTATATGGTTAAGATAGACAGGTGTTTACAGGAAGGATGGTTTATCTTATAATACAAGAGTATTAAAAATCCAGAAGAAAAAGCATGAATAAATAATGACTCTGCTTTTATATATGTATGTATGTATTCTAATTCCTTTCCTACAAAAATCAATCCCCTTCTAACTCATTCTTCTTTTGAAATGTCAATAATATTAATCAGAATATAGTTAAGAAAAGCAGGCACAGCAATTTATTCTACACTTATAATTGCATTTCTTTTTAATTTTAAAATTTAACTTTCAGTGGGCAAAATTGTTTCCAAGTTACTAGTTGGGTCTCATTGTTGTGTTCAGGTACCAACAACATACACTAACATTACCAAAAAACATTTCATATTATTAATCTTGATGTAATTGTAAAAAAAGGTTAAAAAAAAGTAATTTAGGTATTTTACATTGATTATAGTAAAGCATAATAAACAAGCAACCAATATGGATGGTAGGAGAATTTTAACTCATGTTGCCATAACTTACCTCATGTTTAATTATTAAATAGATACTTTTACTTTCAATGTCCTCATCTTTAAAAAAGCTTCAGGATTCCTGCTTCTGTTCATGATGCTAGTCTAGAAGGAGTGTTAGGGAGCAGTTAGTGAGGGAGGAAGTGGGTGAAATTTATGCAACAGAGTAATAAGGAAAAGGAGATTATGCAAAGAAAGAACCAGAACCTAAGAATGGCTCAGAGATTATAACAATTGCATAATTTCACCCAGCCTGGAAGAGTCTGCATTCCGACCAGGGGGAAGGAAGTTCCTTAGTGAAAACCCTGAACCTTTGGGCAAAACCCCAGAAGTCAATAGTAGAGCCAAGCAAAGTACTCAGTAGAGTCTTTTTTCCTTATTGGAGCCATGTTCATTTACAATAATAAATGATATCATGTTATTGTGAACACATATTGTAATAAAATTTAATGAAAAAATTATTTTTAGAATTGTCTTGATCAAATATTTTCTCTCCATTCTATTTCACAATGGAGAAAATGGATCTCAGCATGATACATGAATTATTGCCTTGCTACTAAAAATTGCTGGCATAATCGGTATGCATGCAGTGTTTTTGCTTGTCTCATTACCTGTGAACCAATATGGTCATGGAAAAATTGTATTTTCCTATGCATAACATTTCCCAAATGAGAGATGAATGTCTATATTTCTTCCATGATACTGGTCTAAAACAGCATTTTTACTGAGTATTATGTGCATAGGCTTGGCTATGTGTTAATGTCAATGCTATAATCTTTTTCTCTAATTTTAATTAATTAAACAGATAACATAATTCTTTATTTCACAATATAAAAAGTGCAAAATTGCTCACAATCTCACTATCTTGAAAATCTTTTAAAAAAATCTTTTTTAGTAAAATATATAGCACGTTTAAAAGAGCACAGAACTCAAATGTGCAGCTTAATGAATTATCACCCCATGAAACTAGCATCAGACCAAGAAATTGGATATTGATAGCACTCAAAAAGCTATCATTCCAGTCACTACCGATTTATCCTTCCTGAAAGTGTCTGTTAGTGTAGCTTATAAAACAATTTATAAATGAGAACCTGGAGCATATACTCTTGTTTCTGGCTTCTTTCAAATATTATATTTTTTGAGATTTACTCACATTGTATTATAGCTGAAGTCCATTCATTTTCATTGCTATGTGGTGTTAAATGGTATGATTATAATACAATTCATTTAACCTTTGTGCATTTTATATTAGACTTTTGGATTATTGTGGAATTCAACTATTACAAAAAATGCTGGGGAGCGGATGTAGCTCACTTGGTGAGTGCCTGCTTCCCATGTATGAACTCCTGGGTTTGATCTCCACTATCTCCTAAATATAAAAACAAACAAACAAACAAACAAACAAAACCAACTCTCATTGGGAAACAGATGTAGCTCAGTGGTTGAGCGCTTGCTTCCCACGCGTGAAGTCCTGGGTTCAATTCCCAGTACCTCTTAAAAAAAATGCTAATAGGAACACTTATCCATGTCTGTCGGTGAATCTATATATGCATATTTGTCAGGGTACATAGTAGGGAGAGGGTTACTTAGTATGCATATATTCAACCTTAGCAAATAATTCTATAAAAGTTGTACCAATTTATACTTCCAATAGCATTGTATTGGTTTTCCTGGTGGTAGAACAAACTTTCTTATTCTATTTAATTGATCCATTTTGATGGAAGTCTCTGGGCATCTTATAGTTTGAATTGGCATCCTCTTGATTACTATAGAGGTTGAGAATCATTTTTCATGTTCTTAATATCAATTAATCAATCTTTTCCTTTATAGTTAGTGCTTTATAAGAAAAAAGTAAAAAATAGCTATTCTTATCATGAGGATCTTTTTACTGTATTTTCTTCTGGAAATTGTATTATTTTCATTTGTACTCAGGTCTTCAATCCATCTGCATTAGATTTTTTTAATCACTTCATTTTTATTCATAAAGATATCCAGTTGTTACAGCCTCTTTTTATGAAAGGCAGCCAAATTATGTGTGTTTGTTTTTGGACTTGCTGTTCTTTCCCATTCTTTTTATTTTATTTTTTTGTACTGTATTTTACTTTTACCATTCTTGTATCAGTTCCATACTCTCTTGAATTCTACAGTTTCATAATAAAGTTTTTGTATATAAAAAGTAAATCCTCCCAACTCATTCTTATCCCTAGCAGTGTTGAGGTAGACAGATGTCCCCGCCCAGTTCCCAGAACCGGTGTTATGTTCCATTTCATAGCAAGAGGATCTT
This sequence comes from Cabassous unicinctus, assembly GCA_029593785.1. NCBI lineage: Eukaryota > Metazoa > Chordata > Mammalia > Cingulata > Chlamyphoridae > Cabassous > Cabassous unicinctus. The sequence goes on from JAQZBX010067633.1 coordinate 13,264, forward strand.
TGCAGATGTGATTAAGTTAGGGCTTTTAAGATGGTGAGATGCTTCTGGATTATCCTGGTGGTCCCCATGTAATCTCAAGGGTCCTTATAAGAGGGAGGCAGAAGTCAGAATCAAAGAAAGAGACATAACTGCAGAAAATAGGGGCAAGTAACACCGATCCATGAGCAAAAGCATGGAAACAGACTCTAGAAAGGACACCTTGATTTGGGGACTTCTGAATTCCAGAAGTGCATGCATATTGTTTTAGCCACCAAATTTGTGGTAATTTGTTACAGCAGCAGTAGGAAAGTAATACATGTGTCTTCATCTTTTCTTAAATGTTTTAACACCTATATAAAATTTGGAATGATCATATCAAGTTCCAAAACATAAACCTGTTAGAATTTTTATTAGGATCACTGAATGTGCAGGCCCAATTGGGAAGAATTACTGTATGTTCAGTTTTGAGTTTTCCAATCCATACACATAGTATCTCAAACTATTTATTTAGGATTTTCTTAATTTCTCTAAATATTTTGTATCTTATTATTTGTTATTGCTGGCAACCAATTCTCTCAGCTTCCATTTGTGTTAAAATGCCTTTATTTGACTTTCATTAATGAAGAATATTTCCTTGTTTTAGAATTCTAGTTTGGAAGATTTTTCTTTTACCACTTTGAAATAAAATTCCAATCTCTTCTGATCACATTTTTATTTTTGAGAGGTCAGCAGTTAGTCTAATTTCCTCATTTCAATATGTTTTTTCCTCCTGCCTTTCTTAAAGCTATCACTTAGTGTTTTTATTTGTTTTTGTTTTGTTTTGTTTTTTTAAACAATTTATTGAAATACATCATTCATACATGAACATACATAAACTATAAATGTTCAGTAAACATTGTGATCTTACAAAACAAACATGTATAACATCATACAGGGCTCCCATACATCACCCCCCACAAACATCCTGCATTACTGTGAAACATTTGTTAACAAATGATGAAAGAACATCGTCAAAGTATTGCTACTAACTATAGTCTGAATCTTTCTCCCCTACACATTTTTTTAAGGATTTATTTATTTATTTACTTTTATCCATTTTTATACCACCCCCCTCCCAATTTTTGCTGTTTCTGTGTCCATTCGCTGGGCAACTATCTGTGTCCGTTTCCTACCCTCTCTTCTCCTCCTTTTCCTCTTGTCTTCACTGGGATTCGATCTTTGAAACCTCCGATGTGGGAGAGAGGCATCCTATTACCTCCTGTGCCACCTTAGTTCCTGGTTTTTCAGTGCGTCTCATCTTGCCTCTCCTCGTGTCACTCTTCTGTTTTGTCATCATCTTGCTGCATGGTTTGTGGGGCCTGGCGGCTCACCCGCTCATGGGGCCTGGCGACGTACCTGTGCACAGGGCCTGGTGGCCCACGTGCCTTCTATATTATTCTTTCTTAAATTTTTAACGGGAGGTCCCGGGGATGGAACCCAGGTCCCTCCATTTGGGAGATGGACGCCCAACCACCCGAGCCACCTCCATCCCCCTGCTATATCTCTTAAGGTTGACCAAAAATCCCCAAAGTTACAGTCTTTTCCCATACAGGATGGTCATATAATAAATCAGGCTTAGTTTATCACCAGCATTCTAAAAACCAGACCTAGGGAGAAAATCTAGGTCTGGGGACACATGCATGGTTTCTAATATAGTGAATGTTTAGCCTACCCTGATTATCACAAAATCAGTACAGTGAAAATATTTGCATTCGCTTAGTGTTTTTAAAACAGTTTAAGTATCATGTTTTTATGTGTGGTTTTGTTTGAATTTATTCTACCTTATTTAATATGCCGTATTAAATTTGTTATGTGGTATCTTCTGTCAGTTTGGGTAGTTTCACCTTATTTTTACATCTTCAATTATTGCTTATGCCTCATCCTCTCTCCTTCTTCTTCCAGAATTCCAATTATAAATATATTAACTTATGGTCACCAAGTGAATAAATATTTCATGAATTGCTATCATTGTCTAAAGTTGTACAAACATCATAGGAATATTTTAGTAACCATCTTAGAAAAATATTGCAGCAATGACAGCAGATACTAAGGAAAGCTCTTTGTTAATAAGTATATGAAATCACTAAGGAACCAATACAATTAGCTAATAGATTCAATTTGACAACTTGATTTTTTAATTAAATTGAGGAAATAATTAAGGTGATTTTTAATAAGTCTTACAGGAATGAAAAGTGACAATGCTTTGAAAGGCTTTGGAACTTCAAGTGTATATAAATGATAAGTAAAGCTTACAGAATCATATCTGCTGTTAATTGATGTAAATGTCTAAGTATATTAAACTACACAAAGTAAAATGTAGACAGTGAATATAATCCAATTTTCAACATAATGTTCTTCTAGAAAACATGCCGTAATAATTTCCCACAACTGCTGTATTATTCTTATAATATACAGACTTTGAGTGGCCAGGGATGGGAATCCAAAGAATATTGCAAACAGAACACCTTTGACAAGTATAAAGTCAGATTTTTTAAAATTAGAGCAAGTTTTGTTTTTCCTACTGCATGTATCTCTCTCTCTTTTAAATCTTTCATTTAGAGAACCAATGATGTATATAATGTCCACGTTATGTGATGCCTTTGAAA
>JAQZBX010067634.1:0-15895 GCA_029593785.1 Cabassous unicinctus
TCCTGTAGATACTTCCCTACATTATCTTCCAAGGTCTTTATGGTCTTGGCTCTTATATTTAGATCTTTGATCCATCTTGAGTTGATTTTTGTATAAAGTGTGAGATGGTGTTCCTTTCTCATTCTTTTGGATATGGATATACAGTTCTCCAAGCACCACTTGTTGAAGAGGCCATTTTCTCCCAACTGAGTGGGCTTGGTGGCTTTGTCGAATATCAGATATATGTGAGGATTTATATCAGAACTCTCAATTCCGTTCCATTGGTCAGTATGTCTATCCTTGTGCCAAAACCATGCAGTTTTGACCTCTGTAGCTTTGTAGTATGTTTTAAAGTCAGGTAGTGTGATACCTCCAATTTCATTTTTCTTTTTCAATATGTCTTTGGTGATTCGGGGCCTCTAACCTTCCAAATAAATTTTGTAGTTAGTTTTTCCAATTCCTTAAAAAATACAGTGTTGATTTTTATTGGGATTGCATTAAATCTGTAGATTAGTTTGGGTAGGATAGATATCTTGATGATGTTTAGTCTTCCTGTCCATGAACAGGGAATATTCTTTCATTTATTTAAGTCTTCTTTGATTTCCTTTAACAGTGTTGTGTAGTTTTCTCTATATAAGTCATTTACATCTTTAGTTAAATTTATTCCTAGGTATTTGATTCTTTTAGTTACTGTTGTAAATGGTATTTTTTTTCTTGATTTCCTCCTCAGATTGCTCGTTATGTGCTCATTGGTGTACAGAAATGCTACTGATTTTTGAGCATTGATCTTATAGCCTGCGACATTACTGAACTCCTTTATAAGTTCTAGAACCTTTTTTGTAGATTTCTCAGGGCTTTCTACATATAGGATCATGTCATCTTCAAATAATGAAATTTTTACTTCTTCTTTTCCAATTTGGATGCCTTTTATATCTTTTTCTTGCCTCAGTGCTCGAGCAAGTACTTCTAAGACAATGCTAAATAGGAGTGGTGATAGTGGGCATCCTTGTCTTGTTCCTGATCTCAGAGGGAAGGCTTTTAGGATTTCACCATTGAAGATGATGTTAGCTTTGGGTTTTTCATATATACCCTTTATCATGTTCAGAAAGTTTCCTTCTATTCCTATCTTTTGCAATGTTTTTATCAGGAAAGAGTGCTATATTTTGTTGAATGCTTTTTCTGCATCTATAGAGATGATCATGTGATTTTTTTCTTTCAATCTGTTTATGTGGTGTATTACATTGATTGATTTTCTTATGTTGAACCACCCTTGCATATCCAGGAAGAAACCCACTTAGTCAAGGTGCATAATTCTTTTGATAGGTTGTTGAATGCGATGAGGAAGTGGTTTGTTGAGGATTTTAGCATCTAGGTTCATTAGAGAAATTGGTCTGCAATTTTCCATTCATGTGGTATCTTTTTTTGGCTTTGGTATTAGGGTAATGTTGGCATCATAGAATGAGTTAGGCAATGTTCCTTCTACTTCTATTTTTTGGAAGAGCTTAAGCAGGATTGGGTTAGCTCTTTCCAGAATGTTTGGTAGAATTCAGCTGTGAATCCATCTAGCCCTGGGCTCTTCTTAGTTGGAAGGTTTTGATGACTGAGTCTATCTCTTTACTTGTAATTGGACTGTTGAGTTCATCAATTTCTTCTTTCATCAATGCAGGCTGCTTGTGAGATTCTAGGAATTTGTCCAAATCCTCTAAATCATCATTCTTGTTGGCATATAATTTTTCAAAGTATGCTCTTATGATGCTCTTTATTTCTGTGGGGTCAGTAGTGACATCCCCTTCCTCATTCCTTATTTTGTGTATTTGCATCTGCTTTCTCTTTTTCTTTGTTAGTCTGGCTAAGGGTTTGTCAATTTTATTGATATTCTCGAAGAACCAGCTTTGGTTTTGTTTATTTTTTCTAGTGCTTTCTTATTTTCTATTTCATTTAGTTCTGCTCTAATCTTTGTTATTTCCTTCTTTCTACTTCCTTTGGGATTAGTTTGTTGTTGTTTTCCCAATTCCTCCAAGTGTGTAGTTAGGTCTTCAACGTTAGCTCTTTCTTCTTTTTTAATATGTGCATTTATGGCTATGAATTTACCTCTCTGTACAGTTTTGATGTCTTGTGATTTTCTTTCATTTCAAGGTAGTTACTGAGTTCTTTTGAGATTTCCTCCTTGACCAACTGTTTGTCTAAGAGTGTGTTGTTTAACTTCCATATCTTTGTGCCTAATCTGGTTTTCTGGCCCTTGGTGATTTCCAATTTCATTCTGTTGTGGTCAGAGAAATTACTTTGTATAATCTCAGTCTTTCTGAATTCATTGAGAGTTGTTCTGTGGCCTAGCATGTGGTCTATCTTGGAGTATTATCCATGTGCACTTGAGAAGAATGTATATCCCACTGTATTTGGGGTAGCGTTCTGTATATGTCTATTAGGTCCAAGTCCTCTAAGGTTTTATTCAGAGTCTTTGTTTCTTTATTGATTCTCTGTCTAGATGTTCTGTCTAATGGTGATAATGGTGTATTAAATTCCCCCACTATAATTGTAGAGGCGTTTATGTCTCCACTTAGTCTTTCCAGGGTTTGCCTCATGTATTTTGAGGTGCCCTGATTAGGTGCATAAATGTTTATGATTGTTCTTTCTTTTTTGAAAGATTACCCCTTTTACTAATATATAGTTCCATATTAGTCTCTTACAACAGTTTTGCATTTAAAGTCTATTTTGTCCGATATTAGGATAGCTACTTCTGTCCTTTCTTGGCTATTGTTTTCTTGTAAAATTGTTTTCTAGCCATTCACTTTCAGCCTCCTTGAATCCCTGAGTCTAAGGTGGGCTTCTTGTAGGCAGCATACAGATGGATCATATTTCCTTTTCCATTCTGCCAATTTGTGTTTCTTGACTGGTGAATTTAATCCATTAACATTCAGTGTTATTATTCTCAGTTAATTTCTTACATATTTTCTTTGGGTTTATGTATATCATATGTTGTTTTTATTTCTCTTTTTGTCTTTTTAGTTTTTCTTACACTCTCCACCAACTCTCTCTCTCCTGTTTTTTCCTTTCAACCTGTAGAACTTCCTTTAGTATTTCTTGAAGTGCAGGTTTCTTATTGGCATACTCTCTTAATTTCTGTTAATCTGTAAATATTTTGAACTCTCCATCATTTTTGAATGCCAGCTTTGCTGGATAGAGAATTTGTGGCTGGAAGTTTTTTTCTTTTAATACCTTGACTATGTCATACCACTGTCTTCTTGCCTCCATGGTTTTAAATGAGAAATCAGCACTTAATCTTATTGAGCTTCCCTTGTATGTGATGGTTCTCTTTTCTCTTGCTGCCTTGAGTATTTTCTCTTTGTCTTGAGCATTGGCCATTTTGATAATTATATGTCTTGGAGTTGGCCTGTTGGGATTTATACTGTTTGGGGTGCGCTGTGCTTCCTGGACATGTACATCCATCTCCCTCAATAGGGTTGGGAAGTTTTCATCCATTATTTCCTTCAACACTCCTTCTGTTCCCTTTCCCTTCTCTTCTCCCTCTGGGATGCCTATAATGTGTATGTTTGTGCATTTTGTGTTGTCAGTTAAATCCCTAAGTCCCTGCTGTATTTTTTTCTATCTTTTTATCTATCTGTTCTACTATCTGTTTGATTTCAGATGTACCGTCTTCCACATCACTAATTCTTTCTTCTGCCTGTTCAAATCTGCTGTTATGTGATTTCTGCATTTTCTGATTTCTTGGATTGTGCCATTCATCACCATCTCATCCACTATCTTTTTATGTATGTTTACAATTTCTTCAGTATGTTCTCCCAGTGTCTTCTTAATATCCTTAATCTCTTCCTTCACTTCATTAAGTTGGTCCATGATATTTGTTTGGACAACTTTGATTAGTTGTTTGATGTTCTGCATCTCTTCCTGGTTTTTAGTTTGTTCATTGGACTGGTCCATGTCTTCCTGTTTCTCAGTATGGTTTGTAATTTTTTGTTGCCCTCTGGTCATCATTTTATCTTGATGGGTTATTCAGTTGATTAGCTTCTCTCTCTGCTCTAGTTTTATTTAGCTGGTGGTTCTGTGTGTGTTAAATTTTCTCTTTGACACTTTGTTCTTCTTGTTGTATTTCCTTGCTTTTTCCTACGTTCCTTTGAAGGAAAAAGATTAGGGCCAGAGGAATTGAAAGAGGTAAGAAAGGAAAAAGGATAATAGTAATATTGATAAAAGTTAGAAGAGGGGCCATATAAGACTTAGTGAAATGAATATTTAACTCATGTAGGCAGTGTAGAGTAATAGGGGAAAAAAAGTGGAGTGCCTGCAATGGAATGGGAAACCAAATAGAGAAAAATATATAGAATGATTTAAAAGGCCAGAATTATGATGAGAGAGAGAAAGAGAAAAGAAAAGGCTGAAAGGAAAAAGTTAATAATAATAATAATAAAGAAAACAGAATAGACAAGATAGATATTGAACCTGTGCTGTTGAGGACTAGTGAAAAAAGTTAGAATATAAGAATCACAACAGAAAGCAGAAGATAGAAAGATGAAGGAAGGAAAAGAGATAGCATTGGTAGACAAAATCAATATACACAGAAAATGGGAAATCAAGGAAGAAGAAGCACAGCAAAAAAGAAACAAGCTAGCAGCACCTAATTTAAAATAAAAGGGAAGGGGAGGTAAGAGGAAAGAAAAGCAAGAAACAAACAAAGAAAAACCAAACAAAGACAAGCAAGCAGTCAAACAAAGCTAAGGAAGAACAGCATTCCTTCTTGGTCCCTTGTGGAGCCTCTCAGCCTGCCTGTGTTCATCAATCAATTACCCTGCCGGCTTCTCTCTGCAGGTTTTGAGGCAGATTTTAGCGAGTAAACTAAGTTAAAAAATTTTTTTAAAAATAACCTTTTTTTTTTTTGAGAAATAAGGGACCCAAAAGAAGGCCTCTTCTATGCTACCCTCTCTGCTGAGGGGACCCTAAATAGGCTCATGGAAACTTATCAAATACTTCCCACTGCCTGTCCCCCCAGGGGAGCTGAAACTCTGATATTCCTCAGTGCGGAAATATAAAATTGGCTGATTCTGCCCTCTCCTGAGCCAAGCCTCCGTATCCCAGGGCAGCTAGGTAAATCAGTCTTCTTCAGCAGATTCGCCTCTCCCTGCAGCCTGGAGAATCAAATCAGCTGGTGTGCTCCCCAAAGCTGCAAGGGGGTCCAGGCAACCAAATCCATAGAAAGGAAACCCCTCTCCATCTTCTGCCAGAACCCTCCTACTCTCAGGGAATGCTCCCTCTCACCATGTTGCTGGCAGGAGTCGGGGCTTGCCCTATCCCTTTGCCCTGAGTGTGGGGCTTAGCTGTCTGCATCTGCAATTTCCACCTCAGGAAAAACTCATGGTTTTGTCTTGAGCAATCCACCTCCCTGTCCAGCTCCCTCCAGATTGATGTCCCTAAGGCTCTCACTCCTTGGGCTCCCAGAACAGCCCACTCAGGCAGGATCCTGTCCCCAGTGAGCCATCCTCTGTGAGAGAGATGGTGAGTGCCCACCTAAACCAATGCCATTTTGCCTCCGTTGATCATCTCAGACTTTGAAATAGAATGGAGGATGCCCTGCAGGTTTACGGAACTGTAGAGGACCTGTGACTCATGTTTCCCTCCCAAATTCTCCTTATGGTAATGACAATGTTTATCCTTTGTCTTTCCATTTGTGTATTGGAAGCAGTTATATTGTTTTGTAAGTTTCAGAGGTCTACAGCAGATGGGACTTTGCCTCATGATGAACTGTATTTCTTTAAAATGATTATGATATGATTTTGTACTTGCATTGTTACTGATTTAAGGTTTTTTGAATATTGTAATGTATTTTTGGAATTCAGAGGGTGGAGTGTAGCAGTTTGGCAGTTTGATATAGTTATGAATTCCAAAAATAGATATTGGATTATGCTTGTAAACTGGTCTGTTCATCTGGGCTTGATTAAGTTATGATTAGGGCATTGACTACGTCAGTAGGGCTTCGAGCCCCACCCCTTGGTGGGTGGGATCTCAAATATAAAAAGACATGGCCAAGGACAGAGTTGGAGAGTTTTTGAGTTGGAGTTCTGGTGTTGGAGTTTTGATGCTGGAGCCTGAGAAAGTGAGCAGACAGAGGACCTTGGTCGTGAGGAAGGAGAAAAGGTCCCGGGATAGAGAAGAGTCATTTGCCTGATAGTCTACAGCTGGCCTTGTGGAGAGAGCAAAGCCTAGAGAGCCTCATAGTCCATAGCTGACCTTGTGGTGGAAACAGAGGAACTGAGCCTGGAGAGAAATGGAGCCCCAGGAAGAGAGGAACCCAAGAAGCCTGAACCTTGGCAGATGTAGGCAGCTGTCTTGCTCCAACAGGTGGTCATAGACTTTGGTGAGGGAAGTAACTTATGCTTTATGGCCTGGTAACTGTGGGCTTCTACTCCAAAAATACCCTTTATAAACCCAACCAGTTTCTGGTATTTTGCATCAGCACCCCTTTACTGACTAATAAGTTCCTATACTCAGTAAGGACTAACCACACCGGCACCCCTAACATCTCCACAACTCGTGGGCAAATAAGTGTGGAGCATGGTGCTCAATTCAGCATTAACCAGTGGTGGGGAACTCTTTTCTCATTCATATTTTAATAAACAAATTGCTTTTCTCCAATTCAGTGAAGTTCTAAAGGAGATAAATAGCAAATAACTGTAATCAAAACACTTGACACACTGAAATGACTGAGTTGAGAATCGAGATATAGCCACGCTAGTTCCACATTCAAGGGGACACTCTAGCTTGTTGAGGAGACTCAGTGTTACCTAGAATAGAGATTACAATATTGCAGTACTGAAAAGAACTCTATGAAAATCAGTGAGAGGGGTTGAGCTTTGGTTAGGATTGGTCATAAGAAAAATCTCTAAAATTTACACTTTGATTTCCCTGATCCAGGTTACAATGTTAGAGGTAGCAACCTGATTATGACCATTTTAAGACAATCCCATGGCTTGTACAATGATTTTTTAAAGAAATGTTCAGCGCAGCAGACACCAACATGGCTAAGACTTGGTCCTGGCCAGAGTCCCACTTCTTTCCACTCCATTGTCTCCTAACTAGCTTCTCCAGTTTTATCTGAAGCATTTGATCAGCCTGGAACCCAGCCTTTGTGTTCCATCCTTGCTGGCAGCTCTACCCTACCTGGACCAGATTAACATTCAGAGAGCTGCAATAACTAGCGCCTTTGGTAGATTGCTCTTGATGGTGCCTCTACACTAACCAGCTCAGATCCCATAGTAAATTCCCTTGCACACATCCCCAATTCCCTGGCCCCACCTTATTTTGTTGTATTCACTTGGCAAAACCACAACTATGAATCCAACTCTCCACTGCTTCAAGGATGTGGCTGAGCAGGGCTGGAGAGAAACATGCCGTCATGCCACTCAGTCTCACATTAAATCCAGGACAGTGCATTTTTCAAGTGGGCCCCAAGGCTGCCCTGAAATAAAAGCCATAGATTATCCACTTTTCAACTCACCTGGCTGACTATTTTGCACATTCTTTTTTTTTCATGAGAATCCCAACACTCCCTCCCTCTTCCTCACTCTCAGTTTATTATCTTACTTCTCATTTCATTGGGGAAAGTGAAATTGGACAAGCACCTCTACAGATTCTGCTGTCATAGCTACCCATCTACCAGTGTCGGTAGCCACTTCCTACCTATTGCCCCTGATGAACAGGCTGTCAATCCTCCACAGGTGCACTGGGTTCCTTCCAGCAATTTTCACTTCTCTTGCCTACATCACCTTTTATTTCTTTTTTATTTTATTTTTACCATCTATTGGATTATTACCATAAGCACTCAAATATCCTATTGTCTATTAAATTAAAATATAATCCCTCTTGATCCTCCTTCCCCAGGTTTCACTCCATTTCTTTGACACTTTTTTTCAACAACTCCTTAAAATCGTTGTCTATACTAAGTCCCTCCAATCTCTCCTCCCATTCCTCCTAAATCCTGCTATAATCAGACTTCTGCCTCCACCATCCATTAAACTCCTCTTGTCAATGCCAACAGTGACGTTTATGTTGATAAATTCAGTACTCACTTTTCAGTGCTCATTGAACTTGGTCTACTAGCAGCATTTGGCTTATCTGGTCACTCCTCCTCCTGGATACACTTCATTTGGTTTTCAGCACACCACTTGTTGTTGATTCTCCTCCCCCCTCAGTGGTCTCTCCTTCTCAGCCTTCTTGCTGGGTCTATCTATTCTCCCTGCTTTATTCACTTGGGCTTCCCCAGGACTCAGTCCTAACAGGTCCCCTCTCCTCTTCCATCTTCACTTGGTTATATTGTCCTAGCATCTCCTACCTTTAGGATATTATCTACATGCCAATGACTGTCAAATTTATATATCCAGCCGAGAGCTCTCTCTTGAGCTCCATATTCATTTCATTGCTGATCATCATCTAAGCATGGATGCGTGATAAAGACATCTAACTTAAATCAAGAAGCTTGATTCTTGACCTTCTCCTGCAAAGGTGTACAACTTTCTCCATAGCAATTGTAGCAATCTCTATCCTGACAGTTACTCTTGCCAAAAATTTGGGAGTCACCCTTAATTCTGCTCTTTTTTCCCATCTCACATTTGATTTTTCAGGGAATTGGTTAGATTTATGTTAGTATGTATCGAATATGACCATTTCTCTTCAACTCCACTACTACTCTGGGCTAAGCCACATTATCTCTTGCATGGGTTAAAGCAACAACTTCCTAGCTGTTTTCCCTTCTTCTACTCTTGTTTTCTGTCCTCCTGCTGTCTATTCTCAAGTCAGAATGTAGAATGAAACTATTTAAAGGTTAGTAAGATTTGCTGACCACCATCTCTCTCAGAATAAAAGCCGTAGTCCTTAAAATGCCTAATAAGGTTTGGGATAATCTGATCACCCAGCTCAGAAGAGGGAGGTGTGGCCTACAGGTATAGATTGGGAGTGATTTGTCTATAAGTTGTATTTGAATCTATGAAAGTCAATGAGATCTCCCAGGGGTGTGTGCAAATTTTAAGAAGAAGAAAACCTAGGACAGAGCCATGGGGAACAATCATATTTAAGAGTTGCATGTATGTTATAGAGCTGGAGAAAAGTGAAGGATAAGTCAAGAAGCAAAAGAGTTAAGAGACAGTGGCAAGAAAGAAAGGGTGGTCTTTAGGGACCCTCATTTGGTACTAAAGCATAAATTTTCACACTGCAATACAACATTCTCCCACCAGATCTTCCCCACAAAACTGGGAGCCACGTGGGTCTAACTCATAACACACTGACTTTATTCAAAAGGAAACCAAAGCTCACAAAGATTAATTGACTTGTTCAAGTCAGAGAGAGAACCAGAACTAGAGCCAGGGTTCTCTGGTCCATTGCTGTCTCTTGATAAGTAGATAAAATAGGAAACTTAAATCTCTGGGGTTAGAATCAAATGCTGTAAAAGAAAGAGGGAAAATGTCAGAACAGCAGAAGCTGAAAATCAGCTTCTACGTAAGGGAATCAAATAGGTGGATGAGTCTCAGTTGGAAGAGAAGTTCAGAAACCCAAAGAAACATTAATGATCTGAGATTTCTAGAGAAATTCAGAGTGGACTGAAGGTAAGGAAACAAAACAAAACAGACTGAATGAGCAAGAGAATGCAGGCTTTTATGTTTCAATCTGAGAAAGAATGCAGCCCCTGCCGCCAGGGATCTGACTGATTCTATCAGTCTTGACCTAGCATTGCCAGAAACTGCCTTGCACACACAATGAGGCCTTAGCCTTCTCCTGCTCAACATTTAAATTTCACAGAATGCCAACATCAGACAAGGCCACGCTGTGCCCATGATGGTACAGGAAGCAAGACCACTCTGTAATCATGCCTGGACACGGGCAACAACATCATCATTGCCCAAACCATCAGCATTTCCTCCCTTGTAACAAGCTAATAAACCACACTCTGCTCATCTACAGGTGTGTTCCTGGTGGGTTTTGGGCTGGAGGCCATAAATAATCCATTGAAGAAATATTTATAGAGCATCTATTAAATGCCTGGCATTGGGTCAAGTATACTATTTTGTCCAGATACAATTCTGTTGTTGTGGGGCTCAGAGTCAGTTGGAGAGTATCAATGAAGGAGAAAAGGGAATAAACAGAAGAGCTTATACAATGGGAAGCAGCTTGATTTGTGAGCTCTCCCAGAGGGAGTGATGTAATTTCTGAGACCTAAATATTAGTAAGTCCTAGCTAGACTAATAGCAGGACCAGCACAGGTGGAAAGCCTGAGATTAGCATGTGAAGTTTGTATAAACAAACAAACAAACAAACAAACAAACAAAAAACTGGAGGTTACAGGGTGTGTGGGAAACACTTTATGCCAGGGCTGGCACATAGAGTCCCCATCAGGCACTTGATCATGGTATTTTTAAGTCATTCATAACCCAAAGATCCAGTCATTACTCCAAAACAGACTTTTCCCAAGCTTGGCTTCTTGTAATAATCAATCAACTGTGATTGATCACTGCCAACTCATCAACATTTTGCTAGGTTCTATGGATAATCCAGAAAAAAAGGCTATGGTCCCTCTCATGGAAGTTTAACATCTGACTGAGTGGGCAACGAAACTCACACGAAACAGCAGAGAACATTATTAACTGATGCTCACAGATTCCTCTAACCATTCTCATTTGTATCTTCATTTGCTTGTTCTTCCAACTTGCTTATCTGTGCTCTGATGTCCCTCTTACCTTTATGAAAAACAAAAAAGTAAAAAATAAAGGCCCATGCAAGTATCTTCTCATTCCTCTATCTTTAAATGGCAAACATGCACAGTGTTTACCTCGTGCAAGGCATTGTTATAAAGACAGTCAGTTCTCAATGTAACTCTGGGAAGTAGGTAATACTACTTTCCCCATTTTATAGATGAGGAAACTGAGGCAAAGAGAGATTAAATAACTTGCCCAAGTTTGCACTACTTGTAAGTTGCAAAGCAGGGACTTGCACCCAGGCAGTTTGGCTCCAGAGTTCATGATTTCAACCATTGGTAAGAACTTCTACTCTATTTTATGTCATTTGGGCACTCATGGAGCCCAGGAAAAAGTTCAAGGATGTGTAGGTAACATTTTGAAATATGGATCCATGGCACTATCATTATGATTCACATCTGGGACCTCTGGAAATATTTTCCATCCACACAGCCTTCAGATGGCTCTTAGCAACCAGCCAGGGTTGGCTTGTATAGCAGTTTGGCATTGTTTATGAATCCCAAAAATAGCTATTGGATTATGTTTGTAAACTGGTCTGTCAGAGGTATCACTTTTAATTGACTAAATTATGATTGGGACTTTGATTGGGTCACATCAGTAGGGCATTGAGTCCACACCCCTCGGTGGGTGGGGACTCACAGAGAAAAGACATGGCAAAGGAGAGAGTTGGGGGTTTTGAGCTGGAGCCCAGGAAGTGAAGACACAGGAGAAGAACACAGAGGAATAGAGACAGCTCCTTAGACATGGCAGAAACCCCGGGGACAGAGACAGAGCCATTTGCCTAATAGTCTACAGCTGGCCTTGTGGAGAGATCACAGCAGCTGAGCCCAGAGAGAAACGGAGCCCTGGGAAGAGAGGAACCCAGGAAGCCTGAACTCTTCGCAGATGTCGGAAGCCATCTTGCTCCAACACATGGCAACAGACTTTGGTGAGGGAAGTAACTTATGCTTTATGGCCTGGAAACTCTAAGCTTCTACCCAAAATAAATACCCTTTATAAAAGCCAACAGATTTCTGGTATTTTGCATCAGCACCCCTTTTGCAGACTAATATAGCTTGTTACAAACAGCATGATGTTGTTATTCTTGAATGGTGAAGTCCTTCTTATCGATTTTTAACTCTAGGGCCAGTACATAAACAAGATAACCACTAATGTTGCTTCAAGGTGGGTCTCTCCTTTATGGATTAAAAATATTTCCTTTCATCTACCATGTGCATATTCTAATTACTTAGGAAATACCTGTGAAAGAATCAGAGAAAGACCTGCTTTTGAGGGTCTTAGACTCCAGCAGTGGGACACAGCCAATGACAAGAGACATAATAAATCAAATGAATTAATCTGTATTTTAAAAACTGATGAGTCTTATGGAAAAAGACAAAATTAGAGGAGAATAAAAGGTAAGTTGATGCTTATGCATAGCATCTCAATGCTCAGTGAGTACTCATAGAATGAGTGACTGAATGAATGAATATCCATTGGCTTTTCAAATACATTAAATTCATTGTCTTCACATCCTTCACCTTATCTGCCTCTGCCCTTTGTATCCCCACTGTCCAGCACAAAGCTCTGTGCACAAAAGGGACTCAGTGACTGTTAGATGAATTGCTTAGACCCCAAATGAGGAGTGATTAATATTCTCAAACGGAAGATGATGTCTAAACTTGCTCTTGGATTCTGAACATCTCCAAGGCTCTGTCTCAGTCAATTCAGGAGCCCTCACACCCCATGGCCACTTGAGGATAAAACACAGCCTGGCCAGTATTGGGCACATTGACTTACTTATTAATCAGTTCCTTCTGCAAGCATTTATTGTCTCCATTGGGATTTCAGACTACATCTAGGCTGTGGTCTACATTTATTTTGTCCTTGAAAAAAAACAAGGAAGTGGTTTTCCAAATTGTTTCCAATTGTAGTGGGGTTCAGGCATATGGTGTAGAAAGAACTCCTTGCAACCCCAAAACCAAAAACCTAATTAGGAAGAAAAGATCCAAGAGGTCCTTTGAGAAGTTAGGCCTAGATAAATGAGAGTGACGATTCCCTATTATTCCATGGATCTTAGAGCCTTCCTGCCCTTCTGAGGGGCTCTCTTGGCTTGGACACTGCTTGGCTTGGACACTGCTTCTTGTCAGCTGCTGCAGCAGAAGGCAGTTAAAGAAGACAGGGCTCAACGAGGTACTGGTTCCAGGATGCACTTCTGGATGGGACAGTGGTCAGAGAGGCCCCCTGGCTTGCTGAGACCCACAGCCAGCAACTGGCAAAGCCAGGCTTGGAGTCCACAGTGCTGTGTGTAGGGAGATCCCAAGAGTAGATTTCAGCAGGAGTCTAAAGGACAAGCAGAGGCAATGAGGCCTTGGAAGCCTCAGCAAGGAGGAGGACGGGGGAGCTTGGGGCATGCCCACATTGGGCTGGGAGCTGGACCCCAGGATGCTACAGCCTAAGCATCACCCTCGCTGAGCCTTTGTCTGCAAGCAAACTGGCCCAGTGGGTGGCAAAGCACGGGCCGCCCACCATCGCCTGATTCCTCTGAGAGGGTCCCTGGGAAGCCCAAGAAACTCTTCACCGTGTGTGGGCAAAGGGTTTCCTCTGACATGTCATTATCAGTAATCATAAAGCCAATTTAAAGTCTAAATGCAGCTTCCTGGGACAATGCACTTTCCCATAAATTAATTCTTATGGTGGTGCAGTCGAGTGTGATGCGCCTGCTGCTTCTTTCTTTTGTTCTTGTTTACAAACAGATATGCCATTGCAGTATAGTATATCACATTTATATATATGTATCTCTCTATATATGTCAATACAGGACTGCTATCTCATTATGACAACTGTCCAATAGTGCAGTAGGACATAAAGTGAAAACTGCTCTCTGTCCTTTTGTCCCCTCCCCAACCCCAGAGGAAAATCCTCTTAACACTGATCCATGTCCTCTGCTCTTTCTCTGCATGCACAATCTTTAAAATTGGCGTTTTTTTAAATCAACATCTAAATTCCCCTGGAAGTGAAGTGTGCACTGAATTGCAGGTTGGGATATGCTATAAAGACTGGGCGGATATGTGCACAGCAGGGTTCTGTAGGGGCCCAGTGCTTATTACAAAGAGGCAGGTATGCTGGAAATCCGAAAAGCAGCCACCTGTTCATCGTCACTTGGGCCCAGGGCCTGTCAATGCAAGGCTGAAAGAGGGGATGGCATATATAACGAACATACTTTATATGTATCTGCCTTAGTTTCCTAGGGCTGCCATATCAAATTACCAAAAACAGACGGCTACGATCACAGAACTGATCCCTAACAGCTCTAGAGGCTGGAAGTCTCGCCCAAGGTGTGGGCGGGCCATGCCGCCTCTGACACCTGCAGGGGCGGAGCCTTCGGCCTCTTCCAGCTCCTGGTGCTTGCAGCAGCAGTGTTCCCATCTGCCTCCGTCGTGACCTGGCCTTCGCTCCCGTGTCTGCTTCTCTCCCCCCTTCACAGAGCGAGGCAAGTCGTACTGGCTAAAGGCCCACCCTAATCCACTTGGCCTCATTTTAACTACTTGCATCTTCAGAGACCTTATTTCCAAATAAGGCCATGTCCACAGGACCGGGGGTGAGAACGTGGACAGGTCTTTTCCATTTTCTTTTTATTTTTGAGGTACTGGGGACCGGGGATTGAACCCAGGACCTCGTATGTGGGAAGCCGGCGCTCAACCACAGAGCCATATCGGCTTCCCTGAACTGTTTTTTTTGTTGTTTTGCTTGTTGTTTGCTTTCGTTCTTTTTAGGAGGCACCGGGAACTGAACCCGGCACCTTCTGTGTGGGAGGCGGGTGCTCAACTGCTTGAGCCACATCCACTCCTGACTGGTCTTTTCAGGGACACAATTCGACACCTAACGATTTCTATCGAGCTTCGTAACCTGAGGTTGGTTCTCCCGCCGGCCTTGAGGTAGCAGATGGGAAAAGGGGACCCAAGAGGTTGTTGGCCCTCAAAGGTCCCCTGCTAGGCAGAGGCAGAACCGGGGCTCCAACACAGAGCTCATGCACCCAGCCCCTCTCCAAGGGCTCCTGCCCCCAACACGCTTTCACTCCCTGAGCCGGATGACTTGGAAGAGGACGGTAGCTATAGAGAGGAGGGCCATTTGCGCAGTGTAATGGGAAGCAAGAGGGGCTCTTCAGAGAAGAAAACACTTTCAGAGGGGAGGGAGGGGAGAAGGCTTGGGCTCTCTCTCTACCCAGTGCAGGGGCTCTGTTCCAGCGCATTGTTTATGAAATAAGAATCCTTCAAGATAGCGCTGCAGCACAGAGACAAGGGCTCATTCCCTAACCAGGACCAGACACCTGTCCCTGGAAAGTTTCGATGCGACTTAATGAAGAGGGAGAAGAACACGGGCACTATTTGGCTGCGGATGCTACGGAGCGCTTCTCTACAACACAGGGAGAAAGAAAAGATGATCAGGAAGAATGTCTGACAGTTGCTACCCCATCAACCTTGAAATTGCTCACAACCAAGGGTGTGAACCGCAAAGATAAAGCTGTCTAGAAATAGACAGCAGCCCCATGGATGCCTGCCTACTGACGCTCTTTTCAATTTTTAATTCTTTTCTTTTAGCCATGTTCCTTTTCTAGCTAAGTGATCTGCACAGCCTGCAAATGCAGCATGTCTGGAAAGCGGGAGAGGCAATAAACTACATGCCGCTGTCTTCAAAGGGCTGCCTGCCGGGGTGATGATGTGCTGAGCCAGGCCAGGCTTGACCAGGATCTCAGGTGCCCCAGCACTGGACACAGCGGCGGGCAAGAACCACCGTGGCAGTGGGTCTGGTTTAATTTAATGATGATATGCATCACCCACGACCTGGACTTGCAGGTCGGCGTTTAAGCACCGAGCAGACGGAATCTCACCATAATGGAAAAGCCTGCCCAGACCCCTGAGGTGGCATAGCATCCCACACCGTCCCACCCTCCCTCCTGATCCCCTCAGCCTGTTGCTGTCCACTCAGCCCCTGTCCTACATGTGTCTCTACCACCAACCTGTCCACTCCATGGGAGGTGGGCACCCTGCTTTGTTCATCCCCAGGACCTCACATACAGCTGGTGCTCAATAAATAAGTAACATCTCAGGTCAGCCACAGTGTTCCAGACCTTTCCTTGACTTCCTGTTATGGATTGAATATGTGTCCTCCAAAAAGATATATTC
>JAQZBX010067635.1:0-15896 GCA_029593785.1 Cabassous unicinctus
AGCTGGCCTGCAGAGACACTTACTTTGTTAGCCTGCTAATCGTTGCAAACAGTGGCTTTCTTTCCATGATTTCCTTCCTTCTCCTGGTCATCTCCTACACTGTTATACTTAACACTGTTAGGAAGCGCTCTTCTGCCAGCATGGCAAAGGCCCGCTCCACGTTGACTGCCCACATCACTGTGGTCACATTATACTTGGGGCCATGCATCTTCATCTATGTGTGGCCCTTCAACAGTTATTCAGTTAACAAGGTCCTTGCTGTATTTTACACTATCTTTACTCCCATTTTAAACCCGGTTATCTATACTCTACGGAACAAAGAGGTGAAAGCAGCTATGTCAAAACTGAAAAGCAGGTATTTGAAGCCTGGCCAGGTTTCTGCAGTCATAAGAAATATTCATTTTCTGGAAACAAGGTAAATTACAGGAATGTAACCTCTTTAGTGATTTCTGTAGACTTGCAAATTGAATATCTCTGATGAAAGCAAATCAGTTTGGAATAGTTTGATTGGAAATCATGAATGAAAAATTAATGAAGACAATAAAAGCTACATAATGCTTACTATTAATGTCAATATTCTCTTCTCTCGAACATATTATTTTTGTTTTCTAATTTTTTCTTTATTTAAAACCTTTTTAAGGTATAAGGTTATTGTTTTAAAACACATTGAGAAATATCTTTTACTTGTAAACAGAAAAAAATATAATTAAACCCTTCAGTGGGGTTCAGTGGGTCCTGGGGTCTGGCTGCGACTCCCTAAGGGAAGCTCAGCCCAAGGATACAGCTGCCTGCATACCACAGGACACAAGTTAAAATGTAACAAACATCCTCACAGGGTAGCAATATGAAGTTGGTATCTTATACTATAATGTTCTCCAGGCTGTTCAATTCCTTCTTACAGTTATATCACCAGATCCCATTTATGTGCTTCATGTAAACCTCGCAGAAACTCTGTTGTGAAATGTCTTTGTTCTGAGACCCTATATATTGCCCTTCGTTTTCCTGCAAGCTGTACTTTAATTTTTCAGCCTGCTACTGCCTAAGATCCTCTCCTGTCTGTAAGTCCCAATAAATAAAGCTCATGTTTGACACCTTTGCTGAGTGTAGCCTTTGGTCTTTTGGCCGCCCCAAATCCATGCACTTCAGGTGCTGGGTTTTAATACCTTCACTTTCAAATAAAGGATGGTTCACACTGTAACTTTAGAAGTATTAAAGATATATATGTCAATACCATAGAGATAATAGTGATATTTACATATATAAATTTTGTATATGATAGGTGTTATATGATATTCAATGTATGATATGCCTAATTTGTGTGCATTTAAAACTGCTTTATGTTACTGAGAGCAAATGAAGACAATTGCATGACTGATGTCACTGATATCAGTAAGTGTGCAAAATGCAATGGCTATCCAGCTATAAGTCATTTGCATTCATGAACACTTTTCAGATTTCACTGTTTAAGGTGACTGCTCAATAAATATTAGTCATGGATAAAAATTTACTGCATACATTTATTTAACACTGTGTGTTTTATTTATTTATGTTTTTGTCTTTTGAAAAATGTTACAATAATCTGGTAATTTCAGGATGTATTTTAACTCTCTACCACTCCATTTTCTTTAGGATGGGTTTCAGAATCTTGGCATAAATATTCTATCTCCGCCTAGGAATCAATGGTCAATATCTTTCTTTTTATTAAGATACAAATGATATTTTAGATGTTGTTAATGTGGAAAAGTGTGGGAGGGGGAAAGGGTGGGGTAGATGGGCATCATATATATATATATATATATATATAAGGGAGTAAAGAGTATATTAAGGAGCAAAGAATGAGTACACAATCTGAGACAAGGTTTGCTACAGGGGCTCCTGCATTTTTGATGTAACGTTTATGTAATCTAAACTTCTAAAATAAAAAATAAAATGTGAAAAATATTTTTTTAGATAGTGTCTTAGTTACCCAAAGGATTGCCAATGCAAAGTATGAGAAATATGTTGGCTTTTATAAAGGGGATTTATTTCAGGTAAAATGTTCCATTTCTGAGGTTGTGAGCCTTATAAATGAACCTGATTAAATGACATAATATTATATTATATGAAGGTAGACACTAAAATTTTAAAGATGTATATTGCAAACTCTGGTCATCCACTAAAATATTTTAGATGGAGTACAAATAATTAGGAAACAAAGGAAATATACTTGAATAAATGGTATCTCAATTAACACAAGAGAAGGCAGTAAAGGAGGAAAAATAAACATAGAATAGATGGAAAAATTATAAGAAGCTATAATATGGAGATTTTAATCCAATCCTACAAAAAGTCACATTCAATGTGAATAGCCTAAACATATCAGTTAGAAGACAAAGATTGTAGGATTGGGTGTGAACAATTCCCATATACATACTTTGTATAATAATTCCACTTTGAATGTAATGTTATGCAAAAATATAAAATAGAAAAGATTTATCATGGACTCCCTAACCAAAAGAAAATGGAGAAAGTACATTACTTTCACAATAAAGCAGACTTTAGAAGATGAAATATTATGATACAGAGGGGCATTACATGATAATGAAAAATGTCCCTAAGAATACAAAACAATCCTAATGTGTATTCACATAATGATAAAGCTTCAAAATATGTAAGGAAAAAATGGATGGAATTTTGAGGAGAAATAGACAAATCCACAAATGTAGGTTGAGACTCAAATATCTATAACTCACAAATTAACAGAAAACCAGTAAGGATATAGAAAATCAGAGCTATATCTAAAAGTAGACCTAATAAAATCCAAAGTCAAAAACACTGAATCCCTGTAATTTTTGTGTAACATTTTTGTAATCTAAGCATCTTTTAAAATACATATGAAAAAAAATAACATTTATGTAAGCAAATACACATATATGCATATATATCTATATATCATTTTACAACTACCTAAAAAAAAAAACAAAACTCTTGTTAGTTCAGAAGGAGAAAGTAGCAGAAGTGAAGTATAATAGTAGGAGAAAAGCAAGGCACATGCAGGGGAAATTCCCTTAATGTTCCATTACCCTTCACGTCATCCTCAGACCTGTGGATCAGGGGAGTATTTCTCTCATTTCATTAAACCAATTTACATTATTGAAACTATTAAATCTATTTATTGTTGTCTCCCACTATCCATCATATTTTTTACTTGGCATCCCACTATCACCTCAACACACATGCATTTTTGTGTTCCATTCATTTTGGCAAAGGTTGTGAACAATTTTTTTTAATGATTCCCTCTGTGATTTTGGTGTCAGTACCTGGATCCCTAAATCCCTGAACATCAAAATTTCCTAATAATGGCGAGTATAACCAGGGGCTTCCATCTATTTTATTTATTTTCCTGACTAGGTTAGTTCTACAGTGTTAGTGTGACAGACATCTGTGACTGCAGATTCTAACACTCTATGCTCTACAAACAAAAGGTGGGTAATTTGACTTAAAGTCTGTTACATTGAATGTCTTTCTTCTTGCTCTGGTCATCTGTACCCATCCAGTTGATACAGAGGACCTCACTACCTGAAGATCATTATATAATGCTAATCGTGGAATTTCTCATGAGTACATCGAATTGCATATACAATATTACATCAAATATGTAAATCAAATAATGCATTTTAAAAGGTTTTTAAGAATATATAACTGAAGTTAACAGTGTTAGCATCTTGGCATTGGAATATTTTTCATAATCTTTTGTTTCCAAATTTCAACATAAGCATATATTATTTTGGTAGGCAGAAAAATTTAAAAAGTTGAAATATTATGTAAATAGTGCAATATGTTTTGCAAAACAAATTCAGCTTGATAAATATTCTGTTTATGAATCTCTCAGGCTGTTTAATATTATACCTGGACAATAATGAGTTACTTTATTCTCAAAACAAGTTACATAATTATAAGTAAGTGGAATTTTACCTGAAATTTAGCTTCTGTAAGTAAATAAAAACTAAGTTGGAGAAAGAGAACCAATTGCAACTACTCAAATGTTTTTTATGAACATAAAATAATTCATAAAACCTGTAGATACACATTGCCATGTAAATCAAGGAAATGTTTATATTCATTATAAATGTAATTTAGTTCATTGTAGAAAACTTGAAACTATCAAAAAGATAAAAGAAATTCCAAATCTCAAGTCAATATTTATAAATATTTTGTCTTTATCTTTAATCTCATTCTTAAATAGTTTAATTTGTCTGAGTAAAATGTTAACATAACTTAAATATAGTTTGTATTCCAGAGCTGTCCTTTATTACATAAATATTTTCTCATATTAATGAAGTTTTTATAAACCTCATTTTAGTAAAAAGGTGTTTAACTTTAATGTATTGTTTTCACATGATTTCTTGATATTTCCAATTGTTAAAGAGCTTATAATTAAAGTCACATTTATATTTACATAACTGCATAAAGGACATGGAAATTTTTTTCAGTTGTATTTAACTAAGTTTTATTTAAATTTAATTTTTTTAAAAAACTTTTATTCTTGTTGATTTGTTTAAATGAAATTATTGTAGTTCATGGATTTAAGAGGCATAAATGATAACATGATGAAGAAAACTCTCCAATAACTAAACTTTAAAATACTGTGTCTTAATTACTCAAAATGTTGCTCTTTGTGTTGTAGGAGGGGAGAGGGATTGTAAAAATAGGAGCTAACAGAAGATCCCAGGATTGTCAGTAGACCATCACCCATTTCATCTCACACGGGAGCAACTTCTAACCATTGCTTACATGGGAATGGATAAAATACACAACCACATAATAGCACTAGAATGGCTCATTTTTATTCCATAGAAAAAGTTTCTTTTCAACCAGTTTGATAGAATGGTCAAAAGCATCACAAAATTGCACATATAATCACTTTATGAATTTGTTTGCAATTAAGTTTGGAAAGATTTAAAGCAAAGTTTTCCAAGATACATTTCTATGGGTTTTCAAAATATATATATTCAGATATCCACCCGCCTTGTACCTTACAGAAAAATATGAGGGTCAATTGTAATGCAAGATTTTCAAGACATAATGAAAAACATAGGGAAATTTTAACAAAATATTCCACATTTGTCATATACAGGAAATAATATTATATTACCATAACTGCTTCAGATCTGTACAATTACATGTAATACTACTG
The DNA here is from genome assembly GCA_029593785.1 of Cabassous unicinctus. Classification (NCBI taxonomy): domain Eukaryota; kingdom Metazoa; phylum Chordata; class Mammalia; order Cingulata; family Chlamyphoridae; genus Cabassous; species Cabassous unicinctus. Next base: position 5,177 of record JAQZBX010067635.1, read on the forward strand.
ATACAGTTAAAGATCTCTTCTTACCATTTTTGATCCCTTCCCTTGTCTGTCCTTCCAATACTGTTTAGAATGTGGTGTGCTTTCATCTCCTTGATGTTTTTACAAGCTAAGTGTGTGCTGCTATTTTTCAATTCAGAGTATAAAAATATAATCATAATAATGATATTTTAATTTACTTTTCTGCTTAAAATTATGTTCTTACCTTTTTAATGTTCACATGCATAATCCAGTTTTTGTACATAGTCATTCATTGAATAGAATTCCATTGCATTAAAATATTATAATTTATTTCCTAGACACTTAGGTTGTTTCTGCTCTTTCTTTCAAACAGTGCTGTAATGAGCACCCTTGAGCATGTATCCTGGGTACATGCAGGTTTTACTAGGTCATATACATAGAACTGAGTTTGCTGAGTGGTACAGACCCATATTCAATTTCTTTAAAAATGCCAACTTTAAACTTATATAACATCGCCTTAGGTAGTTAGTATGTGACTGCTGGAAAACATATTTTAAAGACCTAGTTGTACAAGTTGGGATATTTTGTGGGTGGTGTGGTTTAGAATATTTGCTATGGGGAATAAATGAGAGCACTATAAATTTTTGAGAACCATCGTGTTGAAAGGGGAGAATATTTGTTCTAGGAAACCACAGATGGTGAAACTAGTGAAACAGTCTAACAATAACTATCTTGTGAGAAGTGGGCTCTTTCTGATTGATCCTGAGGCTAGCTGATCATTTGGAAGATTGTATGAATATTTCCTTGACAGTTGAAAACTTGGAGGTTGAAAAACTGTTTTCTGACTACGAGCCCAAATGGAAATCAAATACTCTTTTCCTTTCAGACATACTGAGTAATTCGTAAAAGGTATATTTATTAATTTATTTGTCTCCCTGAAAAATTAGTTTTTTAAATGTACCTATTCCCACTGAAGGGCAACTGACCAATCTCTGAATGGTGATTTTTACCTTTCCAGTGAGATCAGTACACTGGCATCAGGATAGAAGTTCTATTGACCTGTGTTGGGATATTGCAGTTACATGTTTGAAGGCAGAGCAGCAGTGCCCTCACTACCTCGTGATGTAATATGCAGGTTTTGCTTTAGCTCAATTTAGTGCATGGGATTAGGATAAAAGGCATTCAGTCTAGGGGGTATTGCTAAAACTTTCAAATGAATATTCACTGGTTAAAGGAGAGTTTAGCAGAGTTGGTTAAATAAGGCCTAGGGAATCAATACAATGTGTAAGTATTATAAATGCATTTTGAACATATTTTCTGTAATAGAGAAATGAGCAAATTTTCTTTTTTTCTTTTTTTGAGGTATCAGGTCGCTGAATGAACCCAGGACCTCGTATGCAGGAGGCAGGCTCTCAACCACTCAGCCACATGGCTCCCCTGAGTTGGTTTTGCATCAGGGGCCTAACCCGGGACCTCCCATGTGGGAAGCAGGCACTCAACAACCTGAGCCACATCTGCTTCCCAAACTATTTGAAAACTTGATAATGATAAGGGGTGGTCAGATTTTTTTCTCAGCCAGATTGGGAACTTTGTCTAAAAGATGCAATTTCTTTGTCTCGTCTCTGTTCTCATGACTCCCCTGCTGCTCTGGATTATGGGAAGACCTGATAGGATTATGATCAGATTCTGGGGAATAGAAGACTGTTTCTTAAAACCACACTATATATCATTTCTCTGTTCATTTTTATTCCTTCCATTGAGAGGAGATTTAGACAATCACTAAACAAAAATTTTTGACTAACAAAATTTAATAGAAAAAGAATGGAGCACTCTGACAAAGCACACTAATGATTATTATTTGTCTTTTATTGCTTTCTGATTCTAAACTTAGGGGAATGCAAAATATTAAGAGAATTTAAGAACAAGAAAAATTATGCATGCTACATATTTTGAGTCCTATTGCCACATTTTAGCATTGAAGACTAATGTAAGAATAATTGTCAGTGTATCTAACTTGTACTTATACCGGTAGGGGAAAAATTCTCTTATGATGTATTTGTAATCTGAAAAATTATTTTTTTAAGTACACTGGTCTGAGAACTGTCCAGGGAATTTGAGCAACCCTTACATATTCCATATGGTCCTATTACATAATCACTGCTGAACTAAAAATAGAATGAAAATAGTTTTGGTGAAAATCTAGCTTTATTCTCTAAGCTAGTAAGCGAAAGGTTTTTTTATATTCTTTAACTAGCACATGTTTACCTCATATATTGAGAAGGAACAAATATAGCATTTACTTAGTCTGGAAGATTTTCAATTATTTCCATAATATTAAAAATGATAAGTGACAACCTTATTTTTCACTATATTTTGAAATGACAGATATTATAAGTGATTAGGAATTTTTCAGAAACATACTAATTTTTTTTTATTTTTCAGAAATAAATGAATAACCTACATTAGATTAATGATTGATATCACCTCTGTATCTAACATGATATTAAATCTCATGTTTATCTCTCTGTCTTTCTATCTCTCCCTCTCAATTGTTTCTAAACTCCCCTTCCATTTGAATGTCTATTTTTTCCCAGGCATATATTTATCATCACACATCCAGAATTACATCTATGATGCCAAATTCCTAATTAGCTTTTAATCATTGTCATGATTTTCGTGTCTTGTCTGTGTGAAGATGATGACAATCCAGAGAACATCAGGGGTTACTCTGAAGTCTGACCTCTCAACCATTGCCAGTGAAAATTTTTTGTTTCATTAATAAGTGCAGATATTAAAAGGCATGGGACAAAGATGGTGCTGTGCTTCCCTAGGATCTCAATTCAGTCAGAAGAGAGAATAGAGAGAAGGGCCGTTATCCTCCACCTTCTTCCATAATCTGCTCAGGTCTGTGCCATTTTGTTGATGTCTATTGTCCAAACACCTGACTCTGAGGATGAACGATTTCTCTCTTTTCTAAATCAGGCTTTATTTTTACCTGTTTTAGTGTGCATATTGTTTTCATCAATGCAAGCAAGTGAATTATTGATCACATTGAAGAGATTTAATCTTTGGTGATCATGTTTTCAAAAACCAGATAATCATACAGTATTAGAGTTTAGAAGGAAGAATTATCTGCCTTTTTTTGAAGAGAAACTGAGTGCCTAAGATGGTGTGTGATTTCTCTAAAAATTTTAAAGCTTTTCATTTAGAATGGTGTCTGTTTATCCAAGACAAGGCAGTATGAGTATAAAATAATAATGAAAGTAATAATTACGTTCTCTGCACCTAAGAAAGGAAAATGTATATCCCATATATGATGCCATTTTTGAGAATTTTGTCACTACTCTAGTAAAATCCATTTCACTATTACAGGAGAAAATATTTGATTTACTTATATAATATTCACAAATATTTGATCTGAGAGGAGGGAGATATTTACCTGCACTTTAAAATGAAGGGAAAGTGACATCTTGGAAGGAAAAACCCTAAAGATTTTAAAAACGCTTTTGAAAAAATGGTTCAATTTCCTCACATTGCAGTGACTTTATAGACTAACTCATAAGATGAAAATTGAAGGTAATTCCTAAAATATTTTTGAAGGACTTCTGGTTAATATTTCTTACTACAACTTTTTGATAAAAAAATGAAGGTTTATATGAAAAAATATATAGTTGAAAATGTTGAGGTAAATGCTTTAATACTTTGAAGGTTTCCTTTATATTTTTGGATGTTAAATCGGAAGGTAGCACTTCACTAGTAAATATAGTTAGGCTGGGGGACAGATATCATTCCTCTTCACATGACCCTTAGTGAGGTAGGTTTGGTTTTAATTTCTATAGGTCTCTGCAAGTTATTGTGATTGATAGCATTTCAGTATTTCCTTATTCATAAGGAAAAACAATGTTGCAACAATTAAGCTGAATTCTGAACAACTTGTGATATATTCAAATTTATTTTCAGCGTTAATTTGTCTCTTTCTTTTACCAACCCCCTTTCCTCTGTCAGATTCCTGAGAGTTTCCAGTGCTCCCTCATTCACAGGGTTTCCACTAGGATGCTGACTCAGCCCTGTTCCGCTTCCTGGGATGAGGCCCTTTCTGGCTACGGAAACCCAATGCTTATTTCCATCTGTATAAAGAAACGTATTTTATGAATCAATTTCTCAGTGCAAGGTCAGTGTTTTTTTTCCCCAACAAACTGTCAATCTCTTTCCAAGCCTTAGTGGTCATAATTAATGTGTAAATCTCTCCATTAAATCTTGGATAAATGAAAGATTTTCATCAATATATTTTTAAGCATAATGCATCATCGTCTTCTTTACAGTGACTAACAGGTAAGAAGGAGAGAAGATAGGTTTGAGTGAGCAGGCAATGAAGGGAAGTTTCTAAAGCCTTTTATATTGAGCTGGTAGTATTTGATGACTTCTACATATTTTATTAATATTATCCACCAAATAAAATATTCAGGAGATAGAAGTATTGCGAGAAGATGATTTTATATGATGTTATTGTAGGAAACACCTGAGAGTCACCTAACAAATCCCTCTATGAATGTATATACTCAGCCTAAAATATAACAAGCAATGAAAAAGCTATTTTACTTGAGCACATCCAACAATGGGAAACTCATTTCTGTGCAAGTTAAATGAAACCATCTTTGAGCAGTATAATTATTTTAAAAATTAATACTTTTCTGAAAGAAATTGCCATTGAGAATGCTTTATATGTGCAGTTAATACAATTTATTAAAGAGCTCTAAGCTAAAAAAGATTTTATTATAAATTTTGGTGCCTTTTTGAGAATTATTTTATTCTCAACATTTTATACTTGAGGATAATGAGTCCCAAAAGGCTAAACTTTTCAATGTCATACAGCTGCCTGATGACACTGCTGTGATTATCTCCTAGAATCTTTTGTTTTAAAAGCTTTGTGTTTCCACTAGAGTATAGGGATTTTAATAAGCTTAAAACATAGACTTTTTTTAAGTGATAAAATACTCTTACTTCATCTAGGAAAATTATGATGGGGGTGATCGGAAATGTAAGTACATTTTCTTCTATGAATGAAAAAAAGATATTATAGTAGTAAAAGAAGACCAGGTGACAAGTTATAAAGTTAATGGCCCTATCACAAGTTTCTGAATTAGTGCCCTGGATAAAGTAGGATTTTAATTCTTCAGAGTTTTTGAAAAAAAATTTGGTTTATATTGGAAAGTAATTTAGAGTTTCTGTTTTCCAAAACCTTTATCTCACAGCCTAAGCAATGGAGGTCTTGTTAAGAGCATTCTCCAATTTCACCAAGCTAGTTAGTGACCGAAGAGGGCATAATCATAACTATTGTTTTATTCATCAAACTGTGTTTTCCTTACGAGCAATGGTAAGAGCTAAACTTTATTCCTGTTAATACTCATAGCTGTTTAGCGTAAGGAAAATAATTTAAATGATATAAATATTTTTTAATTAATAAAATATCAATCCTTGGGATGTAAATGAAATGCAAAATCATCTTTTCTTTAATGCTAAGCTATTAAAAAAGATATTTTCTGAAAAGAAATATATCTCTTATTAGGATAGCCAAGTAGCAAAAGAAAGTCCTGAACTATTAATTGTGACCTTAATGTAAATGAATTAAACTCTCCAGAGAAAAGACAGAGTTTGGCAGAATGGATTAAACCATTTACCAAGTATATACCAAGTATATACTGTTTACAAGAGGCTCACCTTAAATACAAAGACATAAGTAGGTTGAAAATGAAAGGATAGACAAAAAAAACATACCATGAAAGTAGTAACCAAAGTGGAGCTGAGGTAGCTATTCTAATGTCAGATGAAATAGTCTTTATACAAAACTTTTATGAGGGACAAAATGTGTCTCTATATACCCTCAAGAGTTCAATTCAACAAAAATATATATAACAATTTTCAATATATATGAACCTAAGCAGAACTCCAATATATGAAGCAAATATTAACATATTTGAAAGGAGAAATAGATGGTTCTACATTAATAATTAGAGATATCAATACAACACTTTCAATAATATGTAGAACATCTAAAAGAAAGATCAGTAAGGAAATAGAAGACTTCAAAGATACTATGATCCAGCTACACCTAAGAGGTATACATAGAACATTTCACCCAAGAGCAGCATAATATATATTCTTCTCTAGGGCACATGGACCATTTTCCAGGGTAGACCATAAGACAGGTCACAAAAAAGTCTCAATAAAATAAAAAATATTAAAATCATGCAATGTGTCTTCCACAAACATAATGGAATGAAGCTAGAAGCCAATAACAAGGAAAATGGAAAATCCACAAATAGGTAGAAATTAAACAATGTATTCTTTAAAAAATCTTTGGAACCAAGAGGAAATCATGAGGGAAATTAGTAAATATCTTGAAGCAAATAAATATGAAAACACAGCATAATAAAACCTATGGCATGCAGAAAAGGCAGTGCTGAGCAGGAAATTTATAGGACTAAATGTTTACATTAAAAAAAAAGAAATATCTTAAATCAGAGACCTAAGTTCAAAGCTAGAGGAACATTCCCCAAAAAAGAAGAAGAAGAACAACAAAAAAAACCCAAAATGAGCAGAAGGAAATAACTATTAGAGTGGAGATAAATTATATAGATATTTAAAAAAAAACACAAAGAGAATTAACAAAACCAAAAATTGATTCTTTAAAAAGATCAATAATTCTTTACCTGAAGTCAAAAAGAAAAAATGAGAGAGGACACACATAATTAAAATCAGAAGTGAAAATGGGGATATTACTACTGACCCCACAGAAATAAAAAGGACTATAAGAGGATACTGTGAATAATTGTACACCAATAAATTGGATAACCTAGATGAAATGGACATAAGCTTAGAAACACACAAACTTCCAATACTGACTGTAATGATTTAAAGCTATATGGACCCCAGAAAATCATCTTCTTAAAGCTAATCCATTCCTTTGGGAATAAAGCTATAGCAAGTAGGGCCTTAGGTTAGATTACTTCAATTAAGGTCCGTGGGATTACATTAGTTCAGTAAGGCATGGCTCCAGGTGGGTCTTATTCCTCTTACTTGAATTAATTGCAAGAAGTGCAATTCAAATGAAGAGAGAACCATGCTTAATGGAAAAGTGTGATTCATACATACCAAGTATGCAAGGGTGGTTCAACATAAGAAATTAGTAAGTGAAAACACCACATTAACAAAACAAAGGGAAAAACATGATCATATCAATTAATCCAGAAGAGGAATTTGATGAAATCCATTAACTTATTTGATTAAAACCCTTAGAAAATTGGAGTAGAAGGAAATTTCAACCACTTGAAACTATTTGCAGATGACATGATCTTCTATGCAGAAAATCCTGAGAAGTCCACATAAAACCAACTGGAACTAATAAATGAATTCAGCAAAGTGGATGCGGTGCAAGATCAACATGCAAAATCAGCAGTGTTCTATATACTAGTAATGAACAATCAGAAGAAAAAATTAAGAAAAAAATTCTATTTACAATAGTACCTAAAAGAATCAAATATCTAGGAATAAAACTAACAAATATGTAAAGGCCTTGTACACAGATAACACCAAGACATTGCTAATAGAAATGAAAGAAGACGTAAGTAAATGGAAAGACATTCCATGCTCATGGATTGGAAGACTAAGTATTGTTATGATGTCAATTCTACCCAAAATGATTTACAGATTCAATGCAAATCCTATCGAAATTCCAATAGCCTTCTTTGCAGAAATGGAAAAGCCATTCATTAAATTTTTATGGAAGGGAAAGAAACCGTGAATAACAAAAGCATCTTGAATAAGAAGAATGAAATTGGGGACAAACATTTCCTGATCTTAAAAGTTATTACAAAGCCATAATAACACAACAACGAGGTACTGGCACAAGAACATATATAGACCAATCAAATAGGATTGATAGCTGAGAAATCAACCCTCAAATTTAAGGCCAACTGGTTTTTGACAAGTTTGCCAAATCCACTCAATGAGGTAAGAATAGTCTCTTCAACGAATGGTGCTGGAAAACTTGGGTATCCATGTGCAAAAGAATTAATGTTAACCCCTACACCTCACACCACAAACAAAAATCAACTCAAATTTAATCTAAAGGCTAAATATAAGAATCAAATTATAAAATTCCTAGAAGAAAACATAGGGAAGCATCTTCAGGAACTTGTATTAGGCAATGGTTTCTAGACTTTACACTCAAAGCACAAGCAAAAAAAGAAAAAGAAAAAAAAAAGACTTTCTCATGAAAGTAAAACAACAATGGACTCAATGGGAGAAAATATTTGGAAACTTTTTATCTGACAAGGGTTAAATATCCAGAATACGTAAATAAAACATGCAACTCAATAACAAAAAGAAAAAGGACACATTTAAAATATGTACAAAGGACTTGAATAGATTTTTCTCCAAAGAAGATAAACAAATGACCAAAGAGCATATGAAAAGATGTACACCATCACTGGCTGTCAGGGAAATGCAAATGAAAACCACAATATGATGGCATTTCACCTTCACTAGAATGGCTACTATTTAAAAACAAACAAACAAACAAACAAACAAAAACAGAAAATAAATATTGGAGAGGATGTGGAAAAATAGAACACTCATTCATTGTTGGTGGGAATGTAAAATTTTGTAGCTACTGTGGAAGACATTTTGGCAGTTCCTCTGGTAGGTAAGTATAGAATTCCATATGTCTCAGCAATCGCACTTCTACATATGTACCCAAAAGATTTGAAAACTGGGACTTAGTTTATCTGCACCCTAGAATTCATGGTGGCATTATTTACAATTGTCAAAAATTGGAGGCAACCTAAGTGTCCATCAGCTGATGAATGGATAATATAAGGTTTATGCATTCAATGGAATATTATCCTGTCATGAAAAAAAATGTATTTCTAATACATGTGACAACAAGGATGAATCTAATAAATCATGTTGAGTGAAAGCAGCCAACCACTATGGACAAATATTGTATGAGCTCATTGATATGAACTAATTAGAAGTAATATAAAATATAGCTCTCCAGGGGATGAAAGTGAATAAGAAATAGGCATTAAAATTTGGTCCCCTGTCTCACATCACACACAATAATTAATTCAAAATGGATCATAGACCTATATGTAAGAGCTAAAGCTATAAAATTCTTTGAAGAAATTTTAAGAGTAATTCTCCATGGTCTTTGATTAGGCAATGGTTTCTCAGATATGACATGAAAAGCCACAAATGATATAAAGAAACACTAGATTAATTTGGACTTCATCAGAATTAAACCAGACCATGCTCTAAATGTTGCCGTTAAGAGAGAGAAAAGACAAACCACAGAATGGGAGAAAGTATTAGCAAAGCATATATCTGATGACAGAGTATGATCCCAAAAATATAAAGAACGACAACTGAATATTAATAAGACAAATAACCCTATTTGAAAACTCAACAATGATTAGAATAGACATTTCTCCACCAAAGATATTTATTTAAAAAAAAAAAAAACAAAAAACAACTGTGTTATTAGGAATAAGAAGGGTGCTGCGTGTTTTTCAGCAGGAGGTCTTCAGAGGCCATCAAGTGCGGAAATAAGGTCCCTTCTTTTTCTAAGCACCCCATGAAGACAACAAAACTGTCAACCTCACCAAGAAACTGAACATTATAAGCGCTCAAGAAGCTTTCCCCATGCACACTTCCTATTTATTTCCTCTCTTAAGGGTATCCTCTATATGAACTTATTGTAACACAGATTAGTTCTGTATGTCTTTCAAAGTTATGTAAATAAATTAATAAAGCATTATTCTCTGAATCTAACACCTTAAATTCAGTTTTAATTGTGTGAAATTTTAATCTCCTCTAGTAACTGACATTGTTTTTCATTAAGAAATCTTAACTTATTTAGTGCAGAAAAAGAACAATAAATTTTGCCTCCACTTTCAGAGACTAGATTTTTTCCTATATCTAAACAACTTTTAAGAATTCATTATCATAGATAAATTAGCTGATTTTATTTCTTAAAGTCATATACCTGGAAGGCTAACTTAATTGAAGTTCTCCTATCAAACCAATCACCTCCACCCATCCCCTTTCACTGGGAGTTTATGTATATTGTCCATTCTGGCAGTATTTATCTCATTTTGATTGATGAGGTGCTGTCTCTAAAATTGTGAATGATGCCTGAAAAATCAGATATATATTTAAGTAGAAGCAGAAGCTCTAAAGTTTGCAGTAAAACTGGAATAACAATCCATGTTCATTTCACTGATTGAGCTGTGTTTCTTTTCTGTTCAGATAAATGAAGATAAGTCTTTCCAAAGTCGATGAATGAGATAAATATTTCTCGGGTGTCCGAATTTGTGTTGCTGGGACTCTCTAGTTCTCAGGAACTCCAACCTTTCTTTTTTGTCATATTTTTACTACTTTACACAGGAATCCTGCTGGGCAACATTCTCATTATCCTCACTGTGACCTCAGATTCCCGCCTTCATACTCCCATGTACTTTCTGCTAGCAAATCTCTCTTTTACAGATATATGTGTTGCTTCCTTCGCTACCCCCAAAATGATTGCCGACTTTCTGGTAGAGCGCAAGACTATTTCTTTTGAAGCCTGCTTGGCTCAGATGTTCTTTCTCCATCTATTTGGTAGTGGTGAAATGGTGCTCCTGGTGTCCATGGCCTATGACCGTTATGTTGCTATTTGCAAACCGCTCCACTACATGACAATCATGAGCCGCCGCGTGTGTGT
>JAQZBX010067636.1:0-15895 GCA_029593785.1 Cabassous unicinctus
AATAAATAAAATAAAATAAATAAATCTTTTAAAAAAATAATAATAATAATAATGTGATTTGTACATTAATACTAGATATCAAAAACTCAGAGAGGTGGAATAAAAGGAAGCATGTCTTTTGAGGATGATAAACATTATTTTAATTCAGAAGCCATACAATAGCGTGAAAAACTTAATAAAGAAAAAAGTACAGAATATAAAATGTGAAGGCAATGCTCATACAGAATAAAATGAGAAAACACATTGGGTCACCAGTAAGAAAAAAAGTAAGTAATATTGAAAGAAACAAATTTTAGAACAATACCTACAGTTTAATGTTAGGAGATATTTCATATATATGTATTTAAGTACTATATAAATATAATCTAGTTCCTTTTTTAGAAAATTAAGGCAGACAGGCTTGGGAGAGGGTCTCAGAGCAAAGCAAATACATATTTTTATGTACTTCACACTTTGAAATGTCTATAAGACTTACAAATTATGAAACTAAGAAGTCATGAAATTGTTGAGATAAAAATCTTTATGACCCCATGTGATGGTTAATGTCATGTTTCAACTTGACTAGGTTATGGTGTCTAGTTGTTTAGTCAAGCAAGTACTGGCCTGATTGTTACTGTGAGGGTATTTCATGGTTTTAAATTATTAGTCAGTTGATTACATCTTTGGCTGATTACATCTACTATCAACAAAGGAGCTTGCCTTCAGCAGTGAGAGGAATCTCCTCATTCAATCATTTGGAGGCCTTAAAGGGAGAATTGAGGATTTCCACAGTCAGAAAGAAGAAAAGGAAGAAAGGAGAATCTCTATTTCTACTTCAGCCAGCCAGAATCTCCTAGGGAATTCATTGCCACCATCATCTGAGTTCCCAAGTTGCAGCTTCTGGGAAATTCAACATCACCATTGAGTTTCCAACTTATGGCCTGCCCTACGGAATTTGGACTTGTGAATCCCCATGGACACATGAGCAAATTCATATAACAAATCTAGTATTTACACAAACACACACACACACAGATGTACACACAGATATATACACACATATATAATTAATCCAAAATTATCTAATTATTATTTTTCCTAAATCCAGAAAGATGGACTAATCAATGAACTTTCTGGCCATATTTTGCTGTGTGATTCTGCATGAATATAACAACGGTAAAGAATAAAATGGAATGAAAGAATCAAGAGTCTCTTAAAATATTGAGGAAACCAATCACATTCAAAGTAACAACATTGGCAAAGTGATAGTTTTATGCAAATGTCTTATTGCATTTTCAGGTTATGTTTTATTAAGTAGGCTCCAACATACTTAGGTGCACCATTTTTTCAGAGACAGGTGACAAGTTAATTTTTTTTTTTTCTTGCAAGGAAGTAAAGAGTCTATTAAGAAACAAGAAAATGAGAAACACAGTCCATGCCAAGACTTGGACTGCAGACATACTGCAGGGTGAGTGGCGCACGTGGGACCATAGGTCAGTGCACAGGCTAATTTTATGGAAGAATCTCTACAGGGAAATGTTGTCTTCACATAATCTCTTATTTTTAAAGATCTCGAAAAATGGACCAGAAAGCTATTTAATGTAAAATATTAGGGTCATAAGATTTGACAGAAATCAATTTTAGGAGTTATTTTGAGGAGCTTCTCATTCAATATTTCATCATCATTTACAACTCTAAGAAAATTGATCAATCTTATCCATTCAACAAATGTTTACTGCATGCCTGCTTTATGTCAGGCCTACCTTCGGTGTCTGGAAATTTGCTTCTGCCTAACTAGGCTATCTTCTTTGGTACTATTTATTTTATTAGGAAGTCCTTTTTTATTTCATTTATCCTGATTATGCTCTTAAAGCCATATGGGTTAAGTTTACTTCCTTTCAGAAGAAATGGTCCAAAATTCAGGAAAACATCTCTAACTTACCAGCATACAATTCAGAAGGGGGTCTTCCTTTTCCTATGCTTCAAAGAGCTTGGTATATAACTATATTAAAGCACAAGTCATTAAGATGTGATTAACTGGTTTTATGTGGAATTTCCAAGGTTTCGTCCATGGGTCTTTTATCTTTCTACATGGCACAGTCTCTCCAGATTATTTTATATCTCAGTAATCATAGGACTATAAGGATCTCTTTCCCAGCCTTCCTTATTGAGCTCCAAGAGTGATTTTCCTATTGACTGATAACCATCTCAAATTGTATGTCCCACAACCACTTTAAAGCATAATGTACAAATTGCAAATTTTTTAACAGATTTGCACATTCCCTATTCTGATAAATGGAGCCACCACTCAGCCAGTATTCTAGGGCAGACTCCTTGAAGTCATGTATCTTCTCCTTACCTTATATTTCTATTTAATTCTATTGCCTCATTATCTCTCAAATATGACCCCTTCCTTTGACCATGTCATTGTATTATTAGTCTAGGCATATTATGTCTCATCTATATCATGGAAAAGATCCCAAATTGGTTTCTTGGACTCCTATTTTTCTCCCTCTAATCACATTCCATGTTGCTCTAAGAATGTGCAGGTTGATTATGTCATTTCTCTGCTTAAGACTCGTCAAGTATTACATATTGCATAGAATATGTAGTCATATAAAAGATGTTTCCCATTGTTCCTTCTATGTTTTGCAAAACTTCTACTCCTCCATTGCTCTATTCTAATTAAAAGTGCCCCTTACCATGTCTTGGTTAAATCTCTAGTCTTATTTACCTCTGCATTAAAATCTAAACTTAACATTATTCTCTACCCACAATCTGTATTGAAACAAATTGGTGGTGTTTTCAGTTTCATTGTCACATGGTAGAATTCTCAATTACTGGGCATTTTCATCATGTTCCTTTCCTTTCAATCCCATATACAGTGTTTTTCACCTTAAATAATGATCTCATCTATGTACTTAGGAATTTACAGTATATTGATGTCAATAGTTAACAGATACATATGAAGACAAATTTTAAGTCCAAACCTTTACTATTTTTTCTGGAGCTATTCATCATATCACTGTCATTATATGCATGCTAATCTACTGTTAGAGAACACACGTGGATTGGAAAACATATGAATTAGATAAATATAATTAACTATTCGAGATACTATGTTAAAGAGTAAACTTAGTAGGCAAATGAACTGGTTGCTTTTTTTTCACTTTGTCATATTTGATTTCATTGTCATTTTAAATTCTTTACTATGAAAATTTCCAAACATACACCAAAGTAGAGGGAAGAATATGTTATGACTTCTTGTCTATACTGGCTATAGTCTGTGTGTGACCTGTAGTTAGTCATTTAACCTTGGCACTCCTTTTTCACTTGTGCCCTAAAGACAATTCTGATAACCTCCCCTCAGTTCTCTTATAAATAATTTAAAAATTAAAGTTTCCTACTAGAGATGCTAAATGTAATTTCAATTTAAATACAAATACAATTTAAATTTAATGGGAGAATTGGGGCATGTAAATACAGCAACCAGAGCAAGAAAGCAGGGTGTTGAGTGTGTTTTATTGATGAGAACAGGGAACTGGGAATCAGGGTTGCAGAATTATATTCTCTACTCTGTTCCTTTTTGCTGTTATCAAGAGAAACACATTTAAACAGTTTCAGTTTACCCATTTGGAAAGAAAACTGCTTTTCTTTTCTGATGTGAGCCTTAACTAGATTGTTAAATCTATCAGAACTTACTTTTTGGTTCATTTAAACAACACATATACAATTTAAAAATAAAAATCACATCATTCCTGAAGGCTAATTTTTATTAGAATGCTCAGTTTCCAAGACTGAGATAAATGAAATAAAACTACCTGTATGGGTTGTCAGACAGAGCTTTGAGACTTAATGGGTTAAAGACTTATCAGTGTTAAGTGTTCATAGTTCATGGGTCAAAGCTAAGAAATAGGGTCAAGTCAGGATAAGATGATGTGTGACCAAGATAAGTCCCCTTCTCCCCACCAACTCTCACACACAGCCTGATGAGCCCCAGTATCCCAGGGGAATCAAGTGTAGAGAAAATAAGATGCTGGAAAACCTTTAGGAAGATGAATGAATAAGCAAACTGAAAATGCTGATAAGATACCTAGAGAGTAGCAGAGTAGCAGTGTAGCAGGTATTTCTCCCAGACCACCAGCGTGTGCCAGGTCAAAATTTAGTGCCACAACAAGTTTTCTTTATCTCAGAACTTTTTAAATCACTCTTACTCATAAAGAGGAGAGAGAAGAGGGGACTTCAGGGATGTGTCACAATTGTCATTACTCTTTCTTCTTTCCTGGAGGCTGGGATTCCCATTTGGCTACTGTGGACCAGAGAGTTCTGTTCCATCATTAACAGCACGATTGCCCTGGTGTCTGTTATGGTGGTGCTACTTCCACTTTTGCACAGGAAGTGGAAGCCAAATAGAAGCAGGTTCTGAGACACTTCTGTGGGACCGAGCTGCTTTTGGATATACTGCTTTGCACCCACTCAGTACCTACCAGACCCTGTGACATTCGGTGAATCATATGCTGGCTGTCCTTCCTCTGTCCTTTCTCTCTCTTTCATTCTTTTCTTCTTCATATTGCTACAGTCATTGAAGCCTGGGTCCTCAGGTAAGGTCAGCACTGTCCTAGACTCAGATGGAACTGGTGAGCCAAAATGCACCATCAGATCCTGCTCTTGCCTAAGGTGAGAAGCTTCTTCCTCTGCCTTTCCACTCATTTTCTCTGGAATTTCATCAACCACTTCACTTTGTGCAATAAAAGCTTAGACATCCTCCCTTTCCTTTGGCAGAGTCATATTTTATTTCTTTAGCCTTTGGATTAGCTTTGGGGTTATTAACCACAAGAGGAATGGAAAGAGATCTTAAGGATAATCTAGTCCATATTCGCCATCTGGTATGCAATCACTCTAATTTACCTTCCAGTTTCTGTTTCAAAACCTCCGTTCACATGAAATTCACCTGTTCCTGGGCAGCTTTTCTTATTCAGGGGCAATTAAAAAGTCCTTATACAGAAGACCTAAAAAAAGAGACTTTGGCATTAGATGAAGAAATAACAGAAAACATCCCATGTTAAGATAAGTAGAAAAGCATTTGATTCCTTAGGTTAACCAGAGAATCCTTAACAATTACCTTTAAAATTAAAAAATGAGACAACTTCCTTGTATTTCAGTTTTCTAAGATATAAATGGGGCCAATAACGTTTTTCCCTGACTACCTCATAAAGTTGTCATGGAAACCAAATGAAAGAATATATAGCATGCTCCATCTTGAGCCTAAACTCAGTCTATTGCTAGGGTTAATCTAGTATTTCTTAGGAGTTGATGGAAGCCTGCTCAAAGAATCTATTTACTTGGCATAAGTGTCCCACTGGTTGGAGGAAGAAGGGAGGAAAATGTAATATAAAATAAGTTAAAGAGGAGCATATACTCTACTTCCATAGAGAACTCAGCACCCCTTTGGCACCTCAGGAGTCAACATGAATATTAGCATTCCCATGGGGCATGAAGACATGAATGTAGCATTTGCAAAGTATTTTGGAGAAGAGAGACATCAACAAAAGAAGCTAGAGCCAGAGCAGATGAGAAATTACACAACTGACATCTTGTGGTAGGGATAGATGACACATAATGGCATGAGATAAGATCAAACATCTCCTTGGGACTCTCAGAAACACCAACATGGAAGGGGCTGCCAGTTTATGTGCAAATGGGAGCATGAGACCACCAAAACTGGTTACTAATGTTACTAGTACCCAGAGAAAATAATTTGGATTATTTATATTAGAGTGCTTTGTATAAAACAAAGTTCTATTCAAAAGTTATGTTAACACGTAACACTATTCTTTTAAAATGAGTAAAACCTCTGGGTTTTCCTAGACACACAATGTTAAAAGAAAACAACATACAACCCTATTGGCCTCATGTAACTATTGTGCAAATCTGAACCATTATTGAAATACAGAGAAAACAGGTTGCCTCACTTTCTTCCTGACCAAGCTTCTATCTATTTTTAGACATGTGTGGGGAATGCTGCTCTTGAATAGCTAATTAAAGAGCTAAGAGGAAAAGTCAATGCGGGGGAAAATTCTTTTGATTGACTTATGCACTGCATTTATTTCTTCTGGAATAACCTGCATAATCCATCAAAGATCCACTTAGCCATCGTTCTTTATTAAGCATCATTTCTGGAAAAGAAGGAGAGGGGTGGGCATAAAAAATACTAAAGAATCCTTCCTCCTTTCCTAAGCAAACCTCTTTTGCCACCTTTCCTCAATCTTATCATCTTGGATACTATCTGTCTCAAAGACAAATTTCCCTTCAGTTCCAGTATGCTGAACTTTCCCCAAAGTTAAAGCAAACATGTTTTATGCATGATCTTGAAGTCAAGATGAATGTGGGGAGAAAAACCACATAGACAGTGCCTTTCCCACTTCTGCAGACTAATTATGGTCTGCTTCGGCTGCCTGACAGAATTCTAATTCTGCCCTTAAACTGAATCTGGAGTGGGTTGTCCCTGATGGATAAGCTTTTGCTGCTAAGACGGATGTGGACACCAGTTCCTGCTCTCAATAAGCACCACTCATTTGACAAACAAACAAATTACTCAAGGAAGCCTGATATATAGGAAGCACTAAACAAATATTGGTGAGTAAGTTGTTTGATTTATTCAGCACTGGGTGGCTATGTGGTGCCAGCACTGTGCTCAGTGATTGTGTTCTGGGTGGAAATGCTCGAGTCCTAACCTGCAGCATCTCAGAATGTGACCATATCAGGTTGTTGCAGCTGTCATTAGTTACGTTGAGCTCATGTGGGAGTAGGGTGGGCCCTTAATCCAATATGACTGGGGTCCAAAGAAGAGGAGAAGAGGCAAAAAGACAGGAGAGAAGGCCCTGTGAAGATGGAGGTAGAGCTTGGAGTCTGGCAGCTACAAGCCATGGAACTCCAAGGATGGCTGGCCACCACCAGAAGCTAGGAAGGGGCAAGGAAGGAGCCTTCTCTCTTGAGAGCGTAGCCCTGCTGACAGCTTGTTCTCAGCCTTCTAGGCTCCAGAATTATGAACGCATAAATATCTGTTTTTTTAAGCCACCACGCTTGTGATAATTTGTCAGGCAGCCCTAGGAAACTAAAACAGAGTGAAATAAAGTAGCGAAAGAGACAAAGTCCCTCCCCTCCTGAAAACTGCATGTGTAATAAAATGCATAAACAAATAAAGATTGCATTTTCAGATAGCATTAGATTCTGTTAAAATATAATGAAGGTAAATTGGGGTGCCTGAGAAGTCCTTACCTAGTATGAGAAGGTGCAAATCATGTAAAAATCTGAAGGAATTGCAGCTCAGCAGAGAAAACAGCAATTGTAGAGGCTTTGGAAGCAGGAATGAGCTTGGCAGATTGGTGTAAACACAAGACAGGAGAGCTGGAGCAAAGGGGAGCAAGAGAGAGATGGAAGGCCTAGACACAGGCAGGGACATTGCATGGCTTTTTAGGCCCTGATCACAAGTTTGACTGTATTAGAATGGGAACAGGAGTCATTGGAAAGAAGGCTTTTAGTAGGAAAATGAGCTGTCTTATGTTTGGATATCATTCTCACTGCAATTTGAAGACTGGGCAGTAGCTAACGGGCAGGAGCAGAAGCAGGTCCACAGGTCGAGAGGTTATTTAATAAATTTGGGGAGAGTTGGTTTAAATTGTGATGAAAGTTGCCCCTCCCCCATTTTAGTATAATTGGAAGAAATGTGGTCCTGTGAAACTTTTTTGAGATCCCTATTCAAAGAAGTCTGTTGCTAGGGAGGTTGCTAAGGAGACTGAGCAAAGCCTGGAAGCGAGGTGACTTCAGTATTTTATGCAGACTTAATTTAAATACCAGAGAGGTGGGGCCAGGAGTAGTTTAATCCCCCAGAGGGGAAAAAAAAGTGTGAATTAGAACAGGTCAGAGAAGGAAGGGGCTTGTGTGTGCCTGTGTGAGAGTGTGTGTGACAGCATGTGTGTTTTTAAACACTCCCAGCACAAAGATGATCAGTGGCATACCTCAGGGGAACTAACAGAAGAATTTGTCTAGAAAAGTGATATCACTCTTGATTCAAGACAAGTCAGAAGTAGCTGAGGTTCCCTTGGCTAAAATAATTAATAATAATAATAATAATAATAATGAACTGATTTTGGGAAAAGAACAAAAGTAATAGAGAAAACTATCCCTCACTAGAGATGGCTTAGCATAGGCTTTAAAAATAGGTGCAAACGTGCAGTCACATAAAAGCCATGAGACAATGAGAAAGTACCTTGAAATTTTATGAGTTTTGGTGTCCTCCATTATAAGATGAGGGGAAAAATCCGTCTGTGGCTGAGAAGTTTAGTGGTGGCCCACCAAAAAATTCATGCTCTCTCTTCCATAACCTGGAATCTTTGGAACACAAATGCCCAACCAGGGTCTATATTTCCCAGCTCTCTCCTAACCCTCTGCCTTCCCTCCCCCACCACTACACTGGCTTCCAGGTTGAGTCATGTGAGTTCTTATTAATGGGATATGAATAGAAGTTACATATGTCATTCCCCAGGCAGGTTGTTAAGAAGCAGTTGTGCCCAATACACATGCTCTTCTCCCATTGGTTAATGTGGAGGATGCAGAAGCCCTAGGGGATAGAGGAGCCACACGATGTTAGAAGCCTGGGATTCAGAATCACCATGTAGAGGAAAGCACCCCACTTAACAGCATCAAAGACTAGACAGTTAATGGTATGCAAACAAACTTTTATCTTGTTAGGCAACTAAAGTTGCCTAACTTTTATCTTGTTAGGCAACTAAAGTTTTTATTTTTATAGCAACTTGTGTTGCTCTAACTAATACACGTGTTTATTGTGAGAATTACAAATGACATACAGTTCATCACCTGGCAATGAGTGTTTGATACATGAAATTGCAATCAGTATTAGTTTTATTACTTAACTTCTCTCAGACTTAATTCACTCATAAGTAAACTATGTTTTCTCTAAATATTTTTTCTCCACTTTGAACATCCCCAATTCTGTTAAACCTTGTTCAAGAAGAGGAGGTTTTAGATCCTTATGTTTCTCTTTCACAAAGCTCTCTGGTAGTCAACATCCCTCTTAAAGTGCACCATTTAGAATTAAGTGCATTACTATAATCGGGTCTAATACAGTGTTGCCATACCTCACTTGTTTTTAATACTAGGCATCTATCGTTGTTGAAGATGGCATGTAACTAGATGAAACCCGTCTCCCTCTAAGTGTTAAGACAATAATCAGCTAATGTGCATATCTGCCTTCATTCATTTTTTAAAAAGGAGTTTTATTGAGATATATTCACATACCATACATTCCATTCAAAGTGAATGATCAACGGCTTTTAGTATAATCAGTGTTGTGCGTTCATCACTACATAAATTTTTAGAACAATATCATTACACCAAAAAGAAAAACTCCATAACCCTTAGTAGTCACCTCTCAATCCCTCTATTCTTCCCCAGCCCTACATAGCCACTAATCTAATTCCCTCTTTGTAAACTGATTTATATTTACATTTTATATAAATGGAACCATAAAATATGTAGCACTTTGTGTCTGGTTTCTTTCACTTGGCATAAAGTGGTATGTTTTTTTTGCCTGACATTAACAACTTGTTACATAAAATATATTTGTTCACTTTCAAAGAAAAACAGTCTTTTACATGCAATATTACTCATATTCATATTTCACATGAGGTTTCACTATGCTCTACAGTTACATTTCCCATGTTACATTTCTTAGCTTTCCTTCTAGTAATATACACGACCTTAGACTTACCCTTTCAACCACTGTCATCTCCATATAATAGCACTGCTAGTAAAAAACACTATGATGTGCTTTCACCTTTTCTATTCATTTCCAAAGATTAACAAGCAACTTTTTAACCAATTCTGCATAGATTAACCCTCAGCTTTCCATTCTTTAACCTAATTCTATTTTCTGGTGACCTATATTCTAGGTATTAACTCCATGCGTTTGCACAATATATTTCGTTCATAATAGTGTAATCATATGGAATTTGTCTTTTTGTGTCTGGCTTGCTTCACTCAACATCATGTCCTCCAGGTTCATTCGTGTTGTCATATGCTTCATGACTTCATTTCTTCTTACCGCTGCATAATATTCCATCATGTGTATACACCAGTTTGTTTATTCATTCATTGGTTGATGGACACATGGGTTGTTTCCATCTTTTGGCAATTGTGAATAACGCCACTATGAACATTAGTATGCAGGTATCTGTCCAAGTCACAGTTCTTCTGGGTATATACCGAGTAGTGGTATTGCCAGGTCATGTAGCAAATCTATATTCAACTTCCTTAGGAACTGCCAAACATTCCTCCACAGTGCTATGACTCATTCTATACTGCTGCAATCATATTCTGAGATCTAAGTTTGAATTTCATTTTCTTTGTTTTAACTCATTGCTTTAACACGTTAACTACCCTCCCAACTTCTTTTTATTTCCAAATCTGATAAACATATCTCATGTTTTCCCAAGCCATTTTCAAAATGCTGAACTGAAAAGGTTAAGTCCATCATATTTTCTTCTGGAGGATAGTTTTAAATATTCCAACAGATATCCAGTTTTAAATATATATTCCCAAAGCAGCCCTCAGTGGTCACTATGGTCTGGAAGTGATTTTAATACATCAGCGAATATCTATCTTTTATACTTCTACATAAGCTCAACCTCCTGTTCGTCTATCTACACATGCTCAATATTCAGAATCCATCTACTCATGAAGCAGATGCATTCAACAAACATTCAACACAGCAGTTCTCCAAGGGACAGTCCCTTTCTAAGGGGCATTTAAAATTTTGAAAGTGTTTTTTAATTGTCACAATGATTAGTGGACCTTTCTGTCATTTAAGCGTGTAGAGACAACTGGGGGTGCTATACAGCCTGCAATGCATGGGTCTGTCCTGCACATCAGAGAATTGTACCACATTCGGCAACTATCAAATAGTCTATGGGAAACCTCAATATAATTAATTACCTGAGCCTAAATCTTAACTCTATTTTACATATAAACACAAATATATATATACTTATGCATATTTTGCTCAGTTTTAATTGCATAGAACTTTTCAGGAATTCCATCATGGTAAGCAATGAAAAATAGTATTTTCTTTAGAAATATACCAAAATTTGTTCATCTTTTGGGAAGGCATGTTATAAGTTGCAACAATCTTATGGAATTTAAGTTGCCAATACAATACTCCTGGGTCACTCTGTTTATAGTTGTAGTCATACTGAGTCTATGTATCCATACACAGATAATCTTAATTATCCCATATTACAAAATAACAAACTTAAATAAAATGTAAACAATATTCAGATGAATGTTTTTCTTTTCCTCTTAAAGCCAAATTTATTTATTGTAAGTAGGTGCAAGTGTTTAACAATCTTATTATTCTTTCTAATGTAGTCATGCCTGATCCTTAACATAATGAAATGTATATTATTTTCTTATAAACTGGTTTCCTCTATTTTTAAGGTTAGTGCATAATATTGATTTTTAATTTTTTTATTTTTAAAGAAGCTTTAGATTACATAAATGTTACATTAAAAATATAGGGGATTCCCATATGCCCCACCCCCACCCCCTCCCATACTTTCCCACATTAAAAACATCTTTCATGAGCGTGGTACATAAAAAATCAATATTATCATAACCTATAAAATACTGATTTTTTTAAAGAAGTATATGTAGATTATATCTTAATTTTGGGATAGTAAATGGCATATATCAAATTATATGTTATAAAAAAAGGTAGGAGTTGGGTCTGATAGGGTTGAAAAGCACTGAGTTAACAGTTTTTTAATATATTAAGGACTTCTGTGACTGACTGGAGGAGACTAGGTAAAGGATAAGAAATTGCTTCTGTCTTAAGAAACTGAAGTCTAGATTAGAAACAAATATGCAACACATGCAAAGATAGGCTATGCAGAAAGTACAAAAGACACATAGAAGCAAAGCACCTAATTTAGTTTTGGGAATTGTGTTAGTTTCCTAACCTACTTAGAGCAAATAACATAAAATGGTTCAGCTTTAACAATGGGAATTTATTAGCTTACATTTTTGAAGCAGAGAAAATGTCCAAATTAAGGCATCATCAAGGCAACGCTCTCTTCCCAAAGACCAGATGCCAGCAGTTCTTGGCTCCTCTGCCACGTGGCAAGGCACATGGCAGCATCTGCTGGTTTCTTCCTTCTCTTCTGGATTTTGTTGATTTCAGCTTCTTGCTTCCATGGCTTTTTTCTTTCTCTCTGTCTATTCATTCTGTTTATAAAGGACTCTAGTAAGAGTATTAAGACCCATCTTGAATGAGGTGGGTCACACCTTAACTGAAGTACCCTCATCAGAACGTCCTACTTAAAATAAGTTTACACTCACAGGAACGGGTAAGATTTAAGAACACGTTTTTCTGGGGTACTTATAGCTTTAAACTACCACAGAAATGAAGCAGGTGTCCCTCAATACTGTTCCCAAACATTCTGACATTTTCTTACTGCAAGTACCTGTGACTCCATACTTGATGATTCTCTGAGGATAAGAGCTCAGCTTATGCTCAGGGAAATCTGTAAAATCCACAAATTTATGGACTATCTCCTCCCAAGAACAATCCTCAAGCAAAGATGGAAGAGAGTTGGTGCACAGATACCCTAGCTTCCCCACCTCTCAGGTGGGGTATCTGGAGGATGTTCTATACACTTTCTCAGAGGTCCCCAGCATGAATGAGCCTTGATTGTCCATAGTAGTAACCTACTGATTACTTATTCCTTCTCTTCCGTGTATCATTTTTCCACTCTGTACTGTGCATCCTGGAATCACCCTCCAAATAAACTCCATGAACTCAAATCCAAGTTTCTGAGTGCTTTTGGGTAAACTCAATCTAAGACAGGCTGTTATTTGCCTCTTTGCTCTAAGATCCATTCCCTGCCTCTTCTCTGTTCTGCTTGGTATCTCAGGGAACTATATTTCCCAGGACTCCTTGCCAATTGAAGTCTATTGGTTTAGACAATGGAAGTCTTTGGTGGAAGATGAAGGACAGAAGGAAGGGAGAAGTCAGGGTATTTATTCTACTCTCACTTTGTGTGGTGGCAATTCCAGAAGCAACTGGGCATTTTTTGATCTAGCTCACAAGGAACAGCCCTTTCCTTCCCTGTCTCAGGCAGCCCATGCCATGGTTCTAGCATGGTTGCAGAATAATTCCAGCTTCTAGACTCTGGTAAACCACCTTCTCCTTCTATCTAGGAAATCTAAACAGTCCAGTGTTGTTGGAATTTAAATATAAGATGGTAAGTGACAAGAAATGAGGTGTAAAGTAGGAAGAATTTATTCTGATAAATAAAATTTCTTGAATTCATATATTGTTCCTTACTTTATTTCTTGCAGAAAATCCATCTTAGCATTGAGTTATGCAACACTATCTGAATCCTTAACTCCAGACTACAAGATAGCTTTTCCATGTCTTTTAGTAGCATTGTCTATATATTTCTTTTGGGCAATTCAAAGATTACTTAGCAGAAATGATTCACATGGAACCTAAGCAGAGAACAAGCAAGGAAATATGTAAGATGACGACAAGGCATCGAACTCAGATGGGCATCAGACAGGCAAACAGGGGACATGAATTCTAGAACTGAGTTCTCCACTTTAGTCTGGTGGGCACCAAAACAAGTAAATCAAAAGGATAATAACAAAAACCACAGGAGATTGTTTCAGCATCCAGAAAATCAGCCTCCCTCCTTCTTGACTTTTACAAATTTAGAAAAAAAATTGTAGGGTAAATTCAGACATACATGGAACAAGAAATTCTGTCCTAAATTGATTACTACTGCCTATCTCTTCAGTGAAAACAGAATCTAAAGTTTGTGACCAAAGACTGTGCAAAGACTGATTGTATTAAAACAGTTGAAGATATTATAATGTAATTGTTTTTTCTCCTGGTTCCCTGCCCACCACTAAAAAAGAGGGTAATCAACAGAACATTTGCCATAAATCTAAACTGATTACCACAGAATAATAAAGCCCACAAGTTTATTAAAAACCCATAGCAGCAATTTTATTTTTCCCCACATTTGCAGAGATCTGATGAATTTATTTCAAGAGTTGTTAAATTGCTGAAGCTTAATTCTATTTTAATCAGGGTATAATAAAAACAAAAAAACATAGCTGTTATTTTATTATCATGCTTTGTCCACATGATCAAGTCTCAGCAGAAGTTAAGTTAGAGGCTACATTAAAACAACTCGGACAAATGCTGCATTTTGATTGATGTGGACATAAAGGGGGGTAAGCAATGCCTGGCATTTCTATAGAAGATCCAAGTACTTTCAAGTCTTCACATCTCAGTGCACACTAAACCTCCTTAGTTACAAAAAAAAGTTCTTTCCTTTGTAAGGAGATTGGCAATTTCCCTGGCATTGCAGTATGACATTTTCTCAGATAGGCTGCCAGAAACTAGGGCATTGAATTGTGTGCTTTGCCAAGTAGTTTCCCTTCTGATATATAAAAACAAGTGATATTTCATCCTTCTTTACTGGATTCACTCAAATGCAACATAAAGTCAGCTGGATGGGTTTTCATCAAGATACAAAACTGAGGAACTCAAAAAAATACCTGTTATTTTGTCTTTATCCTAAAAAGTCTTTACCAATTAAGTCAGATTTCTGTCCTAAGAAGGAAGGAAATTTTTCTATTTTTATTTTGAATTGGGTCAGTGAGCTTGTTTTTTTCTATGACCTGGCATGCTTGAAAGTAAGTAGAGTTAGGATAGGGTGAGAAAAGGGGAGATTGGGTATGCAAAACTGCTTAGCAAAGTCAATCCACTGGAGAAACAAGCACAGGTTCAATTCTCAGTGAGTCGAATGCCATTTTGCCTAAATTCCACTCCTAGCTATGTACCCCAAAGAATTAAAAATAAGGATGCAAACAGATGTTTGTACACTGATGTTTATAGCAGCATTATTCACAATAACCAATGGTGGAAACAACCAAGTGTTCATCAACAGATAAATGGATAAACAAAATGTGGTATATATACATACAATAGAATATTATTTACCTGTGAAGAGGAATGAAGTTCTGATACATGCTACAACATGGATGTACCTTGAAAACATTAGGCTAATAGAAATGTCAGACTCAATATTTGCACAAATGTTGTATGAAAACATTTATGTATAATATCTAGAATAAGCAAATTCACAGAGGGAGGGAGTAGATTAGAATTTACACAAGGCTGGAGGAAGGGGAGACAGGGAAATTATTGCTTAATGGGTACAAATTTTCTATTTGAGGCAATGAAAACGTTTTAGTGGTGATGGTAGCACAACATTTTAAATGTAATTAATGCCACTAAAATGTATACTTAAAAATGGTAAAATGAATAGATATAAAGGCAGTGGTCACCAGAGGTTCTGAAGGGAGGAAAGGGAAGAATAGGTGTAACATGGGACATTTTGGGGACACTGCAATTGTCCTGCATGACATTGCAATGATGGATACAGGTCATTATACATTTTGTCAAAACTATAAAATTGTGCGGTGCAAAGTGTAAACTATGGAGTAAACTATTGACCATGGTTAGTGGTAATGCCTCAATATGTGTTCATCAGTATTAACAAATGTACCACATTAATGAAAGATGTTGTTAATGTAGAAAAGTGTAGAAGGGGGAGGAGTTGGTGTATATGGGAAATCTCCATGTATTTTCAATGTATCACTTATGTAATCTAAACCTTCTTTAAAAGCAAAATAAAAAGATAGAAAGAAAGAAAGAAAAAAAGCTTAAAATGACAATTTTATATTATATAAATTTTACCACTATATAAGTGTGTGTATATATATTTGCATGTGTGTGTATGTGTGTGTGTATATGTATATGTGTATA
>JAQZBX010067637.1:0-15896 GCA_029593785.1 Cabassous unicinctus
ATCAAGAGAATATCTTAAACAGGCTCAATAATCAGTAGGTTTGGGTGAGCATACTTAGAAAAAGCGTCACTAGGAGGCATATGCTTTTATGTGCTTGAATTTTGAAGATAAATACTACTGTCCTTCTTTTATTTGAAGCCTTGGTACATATAGTCAAAGTTTAGACAGTACAACAGTTTTAGTAAGGATCTCTGATTTCCAGTATGATGAAGCATGCAATCTCATGGGAACTTCCAAAAGTCTAAGTATCACACATAATAAAATAATAGAATTTTAGAACTGGAAGGAACATTAGCCATGATCTGCACAGAAGCTTTCCCTTTTTCCCTCTCACTACTGTTCATGACTACTTTGGGGTCTAATACAGAATTTCATTATTTCAAAAAGGCAAAACTGAACACACAAATTAACCTTGCTTAGTCAAGCCAGAAAGAAAATATTTAGGGGGAAAAACAATCTAAAAGTTACTCTACACTCATGCGTATCTTAATTTTCACAACATAGCATTTCTACACAAGGGGATGTTATTTATAAGAATTCTGCCATGATATGATTCTCTTAAGAAAAAGAGGAGATTTTAAGTTTAGATCTTAGAACATATGATTGTCATAAAGTGAGGTAACTATATATCCTTTTTTAAGAGCATGAAATTTTATTCAACAAATGAAACAATTGAGTAAAACGTCTCCACAAAGCTCATGTCAGACTTTAATTTATGTATTTAGTCATTTATTTACCACATTCATTCATTCATTCAAAAGTCATTCAATCACAGCATCAAATTCATTTTTGAAGCAGGCAAGATGCAAATTAAAAATAAAGAACGTTCTCATACAGCTAACAAGAATAAGTATCCTCTACTATATGCATACTATATTTCTTCAGCAACTTCAGAGTAGACAAACATTATTTCAGTATGTATGCAGGGTGAGGAATGACCTGGTCTCCCAAAGATTTCGTCAAGGGAGAGTTTCCCATTATCTATTACTCTATAACAACAAACCACTACAAAACTTTAGTGGCTTAAAACAACAATCCTTCATAGTTGTATTGGTTGACTATTTACAGCTGTGCAGTTTTTTCTCAGGCTGTCTCTGGCAGTTGCTTTTATATCAGCGGTCCTTAACAAGGGGTCAGAGAGCTTGAATTTAAATTAAAAAATTATTCTTATGGAGGTGTGTTGGTGCAGGTGTGATATACTTATTAAATAATACACAGTATAGTATGGACTTAATAAGGGGTCCATGGTTTTCATCTGACTGGCAAAGGGGTCTATGGAAAAAAAGGTTAGGAACCTTGAGTTAGTTGTTTCTGGGGCTGAAGTCATTGAAGACTTCTTCACTCACATGTCTAGTACCTGGGCTGGAATAGTTGAAACAGCCTGACAGGCTTATTACCTGGCTCCCAAGTCAAGAGTGCTAAGACAGAAAGTAAAAGCTGCCAATCTTTTAAGGATGATCCAGGAAACTAGCACTATTTCACTTTTGCCTTATGCTCTTTTTTTGCTTATTTTCTCTTTATGATAAACTTTATTTATAGAGAAGTTTTATAATACATAGAAGTTACGAAGGATATTGCTAATGTGGGAAAGTGTGGGAGGGGGAGGGAGGGGGACATATGGGAATCCCCTATATTTTTTAATGCAACATTTGTGTAATCTAAAGTTTCTTTAAAATAAATAAATAAATAAGTAAAAAGTAAGTATAGGAGGGAAGACTGTGTGAAGATGGCATAGAACTAATAGGCAGGGCTCAATGCTCTCTCAGAAACAATGAAGAGCCAAAAGCTGTCCGAGGGACCTGTTTTGATGGTCAGCAGATGAGGACAGTGCTTCACTACTCCCAGGTGAGTAAGGGACAGAAAGACAAAGAACCTGAAGCAACAAACGTGAGTTACCAAGCCCCGTAATGGCAAGGAATGGCTCCCTTTCCCAACCTCCAAGATATTAAGCTGGGATAAAACCCCTGGCTCACTGCAGCTGACTGAGAGGAGAACAGATATTTTCCTCCCTATCAGCTGTTTGGAGGGAAAAGAGGGGGAGAATGGGGGTCTTTTCTTCAGTGAATTCAGCCAGCAGAGCCAGCTTTGAATCTCTGCTCTGGAAGTTCAACACAGGAACACAGATAAGCTTAGTCTGAAACTTATGTGGAAAGGTGCACACATGAGCGCCATCTGCTGGTAGGTATGGAAATTGCATGGACAAAAATTGTTTTCAGTCCTCTCTGTATCCTAAGCCCTGGGAGAAAATCTGCACCCTATTAGGGAATCCCTGGATCAATTTGCATAAGTTAAGGTGAGCAGTTTTAATTAGGATAAGTTGAAAGTAATATCAAAGAAGAGCCATGGAAAAAATTTGGCAAGAGAGAGAAATTGACCATCAGAGTAAATTCACCAACATATTCAGATGCCTAGACATCAGCAAAAAATTGCAAGCCATACTAGGAAACAGGAAGAGACGGCCCAGCCAAAGGAACAAACCAAATATCCTGAAGAGATACTGGATTTAAGACAATTAATCATGATAACCACACAACTCTCCAAAATCAATTCAAAGAATTGAAAGAAAATATGACTAAAGAAATAAAGAATATTAAGAAGACAATGCGTGAGCATAAAGAACAATTTGAAAGTCTGCAAAGAAAAGTAACAGAACTTATGGTAATGAAAAACACAATGGATGAGATTAAAAATACATTAGAGGCACATACGTGCAGGTTTGAATTGCTCAAAGACAGAATTAGTGATTTAAAAAACAGAACTTCTGAATTGGAAAAGAAAGGAGAAAAGAAAGAGAAAAGAATGAAAGAAATGGAACAAAGTTTCAGGGAAATGAATGGCAATGCAAAATGCACAAACATTTGCATAATCGGTGTCCCAGCAGAAGAGAATGGAAAAGGGGCAGAAAGAATATTTGAGGAAATAGTGACCAAAAACTTCCCAACCCTTATGAAAGACATAAATATCAATATCCAAGAAGGACAATGTGCCCCAAAGAGAATAAATCCAAATAGTCCTACCCTGAGGCAACTACTATTCAGACTGATAAAAATCTGAGACAAACAGAGGATTCTGAAAGCAGCAAGAGAAAAGCAAAGCATCACATACAAGGGAACCTCATTAACATTAAGTGATGAGCTCTCATCAGAAACCATGGAGGAGAGAAGAAAGTGGCATGATATATTTAAGGTACTGAAAGAGAAAAACTGTCAGCAAAGAATTCTATATCTGGTAAAACTGTCCTTCAAAAATACAGGTGAGTTCAAATTCTTCACAGACAAGCAAAAACTGATAGAATATGTTACTAACAGACCAGAATTACAAGAGATACTGAAGAGAGTGTTGCAGCCTGAAAAGGTAAACAAGTTTGAGAGATTTGGAGACTCTCCAAATAAAGTGTAGAAATGAAGATTATTAGGAAGGGTAAACTAAAGGGATTAGAAGACAGACAATAGAACAATATGACAACAGAGAGCTAAAGGACAAAATGGATGAAGTAAGTAATGCCTTTAGAGTTATAACATTAAATGTTAATGGATTAAACTCCAAAATCAAAAGATGTAGACTGATAGAATGGATAAAAATATTAGCCAACTATATGTTGTCTAGAACAGACCCACCTCAGACATAAGGACACAACCAGGTTAAAAGTGAAAGGTTGGAAAAACATATTCCATGCAAACAGTAACCAAAAAATAGCTGGAGCAGTGATACTAATAGCAGACAAAATAGATTTCAAATTCAAAACTGATATAAGGGATGAAGAAGGTCATTATATATTAATAAAAGGACAATTCACCATGAAGAAATAAATATTTGATACCCATGGTTATCAAACCCATGGGACACTGCAAAGGCAGTGCTGAGATGGAAATTTGCAGCCCTCAAGGCTAATCAAACCTGAGTACCCCAAGATACATGAGGCACACACTGGCAAAACTGAAGGGAAAAATAGATGTCTCTACAATAGTAGTTGGAGACTTCAATACACCACTCTCAGTATTGAATAAAACATCTGGGCAGAGGATCAATAAAGAAAGAGAGAGTTTGATTAATATGATAAATGAACTAGACCTAACAGATATCTTTAGAGCATTGCACCCCCAAACAGCAGGATATACATTCTTTTCAAGTGCTCATGGATCCTTCTCCAAGATAGACCAAATGTTGGGTCACAAGATAAGTCTCAATAAATTTTAAAAGATTGAAATTATACATAACTCTTTCTCTGATCATAACAGAATGAAGCTGGAAAACAATAATGGATAGAAAA
The DNA here is from genome assembly GCA_029593785.1 of Cabassous unicinctus. Lineage (NCBI taxonomy): Eukaryota > Metazoa > Chordata > Mammalia > Cingulata > Chlamyphoridae > Cabassous > Cabassous unicinctus. Next base: position 4,271 of record JAQZBX010067637.1, read on the forward strand.
AATGAAATTCATAAATATATGTAGATTAAACAATAAACTCTTAAATAATCAGTGGGTCAAAAAAGAAATTGCAAGAAAATTCAGCAAATATCTTAAAACAAATGAAAATTAGAAAACAATGCATCAAAACCCATGGGACACTGCAAAGGCAGTGCTGAGATGGAAATTTACAGCCCTCAAGGCTAATATTAAAAATGAAGAAAGAGCTAAAATTAAAAATCTAACTGAACACCTGGAGGTACTAGAAAAAGAAGAGCAAACTAATCCCAATACAAGCCAAAGGAAAGAAATAGTAAAGATCAGAGCAGAAATAAATGAATTAGAGAACAAAAAAAAAAAATTGAATTAACAAAACCGAAAGTTGGTTCTTTGAGAAGACCAACAAAATCGACAAACCCTTAGCTAGACTGACAAAGAAAAAAGAAAGAAGACACAAATAAATAAAATCATAAATGAGAGGGGGAACATTACTATTGACCTTGCAGAAATGAGAGCTCATAAGACAATACTATGAACAACAACATGCCAAAAAACTAGACAATGTAGAGGAAATGGACAAATTCCTAGAAACACACGGACCACTTACACTGACCTTAGAAGAAATAGAAGACCTCAACAAGGCAATCACAAGTGAAGAGATGCAAACAATCATAAAAACCTCTCAAAGATGAAAAGCCCAGGAACAGATGGCTTCACAGATAAATTTTACCAATCATTCAAAGACGATCTAATACCAATCTTGCTCAAGCTCTTTCAAAAAACTGAACAAGAAAGAACACTAACAAACTCATTCTATGAAGCCAACATCACCCTAATACCAAAAACCAGATAAAGATGCTACAAAAAAAGGAAAATTACAGACCAATACTTCTATTGAATACAAATGCAAAAATCCTCAAAAAAAAGCTTGCAAACTGAATCGAAAAGCACAATAAAAGAACTCAGAAATAGACCTTCATATCTACAGTCAAGTGATTTTTGACAAGATGATCAAACCTCCCAGCAGGGCCAGAACATTTTATTCAACAAATGGTGTGGAGAGAACTGGATATCCATATCCAAAAGAAATAAAGGGAACCCCTATTTCACACCTTATACAAGAATTATCTCAAAATGGATCAAGGACCTAAATATAAAAGTGACAACCATAAAACTCCTAGAAGAAAATGTAAGAAGACATCTTCAAGATTTCGTGGTAGGAAGTAGTTTCTTAAGCCTTACACCCAAAGCAGGAGCAACAAAAGTAAAAATAGATAAATGGGACCTCCTTGAAATTAAACACTTTGCACCTCAAAAGGCTTTTTCAAAAGGTGTGAAAAAGTAGCTGATTCAATCAATGGGAGAAAATATTTGGCAATCACGTATCCGTTATGGGTTTAATATCCATGATATACAAAGAGATCATACAATTCTACAATAAAAAGACAAACTATCTGATTAAAAATTGGGCAAAAAACAAGTGTCCAAGAAGAAATACAAATGGCAAAGAAACACACGAAAAACTGTTTAGCATCACTAGCTATTAGATAAATGCAAATCAAAACTGCAATGAAACATCATTTCACACCTATTAGACTGGCCGCTATTAAAAAGTCAGAAAACTGTAAATGTGGGAGAGGATGTGTGTGGGATTCTTCTGATCTTTACTTCTAAGAAACAGTTTAGAGGCCTGCTCCCTGGCCCACGCAGGCAAGTCAGCACTATCAGTTCCTACCTCAAACAAAAACATTCTTGGTCTATTCAGTTAATTAGTAAATCAAAACCTTTGCCTCCACCTTATCTTTGACATGAGCCACTATATGTCTTCATTATCTTTCTGCTTGGAATGCTTGTGATGTTTTAACAACCCCTCACATACACACTGCCTACGTGCCTCTTCTCATGGACACCCTGACCTTTACTGTGAAAAAAATTCTGAATAAAATTTGTGCTGGGGATCAACTCGAGAGAAGAGCTCCTTTAGCTGTTCTCCCCCTCACCTCTCTCAACCACTGCGTTCAGAGTAATTCTTTGTACCGTCACGGGCTCTGCTGGACAGACCCCCGCAAGACTTTGCAGGACGGATTCCTGCAGATGTGGAAAGATAGGAATGCTTATTCACACTTGGTGGGAATGTAGAATGGTACATCCACTTTGGAGGACTGTTTGGCAGTTCCTAAGGAAGTTGAATATAGACTTACCATGTGACCCGGCCATACCATTACTAGGCATATACCCAGAAGAACTGAGACGAGAGACAGAAACAGACATGTGCACACTGATGTATATAGCAGTGTTATTCATGGTTGTCAAAAGTTGGAAACAACCCAGGTGTCCATCAACTGATGAATGGATTGAAAAATTGTGGTATATATACACAAAGTAATATTACTCAGCGGTAAGAAGAAATGAAGTCGTGTAGCTTATGACAACATGGATGAACCTGAAGGACATTATGTTGAGTGAAGCAAGCCAGACACAAAATGACAAATACTGTATGATTGCACTATTATGAACTAAATATATTGTGTAAACTCATGGATTTAATAGTTAGACTGTAGGTCACCAGAAAATAGAAGGAGGGTAGAGAATGGAAAGCTGAGGGATAATCTGTGCAGAATTGCAAAAAAGAATGTTTGTAAATCTTTGGAAATGAATAGAAATGGTGAAAGCACATCATGGTGTTTGTAACCAGCATAGCTATTATATGGGTATGACAGTGGTTGAAAGAGAACTTCTAAGGTCATGTATATTAGTAGAGGGAAAGCTAAAAACTGTAACATGGTACTGTATAAGATAGTAAAACCTCACGAAAAACACAAATATGGGTGATGTTGCCTATACAAAACTGTTTTTACATATTATAAATACAAATATATTGAGAGAAGGAAAAAATACCAGCTATATACAGCAGGGGAAGCATAGATAGATTGAGAGGTGATGAGTTTTGTTTCTATTTATTATTATTATTATTGGAATAATGAAAGTGCTCTAAGTATGACTGAAGTGATGAATGCACAAATATGTGATTACACTGAATACCATTGATTGTATACTTTGGATGGATTTATGCTTTATTAATATGTATCAGTAATATTGATAAAAAAGTATAGGGGATACCCATATACCTCACACCCCTCCACATTTCCCCATATTATAAACATCTTACATCAATTTGGTACATTTGTTACCCTTGATGAACAAATATTGAAGCAACTGCTACTAACCAAGGTATATAGTTTATATTTTATTTTAGGATTTGACAATATTTATAATGGCCTGTATCCATCATTACAATATCATGCAGAAGAATTTCAATGCCTTAAAAATGCCTTATGTTCCACCTATTCTTTCATTCTCCACTCCCACAGAACCTCTGGTACCCACTATCTTTATGTCAATGTTATAAGTTCTTCCATTACAACAACAATAATAAGTCTACGTTGGTCCACAATTATATTCCTCCTTTATGTCTGTTAAATCTGTATGCTACATTTGAGACCCAATAAGGCATTTTGCCCTTAATTTATACCTGGGTTGCTTAAGTGGATAATGCTAGATTTTATGATCCAAGTCACAAATTTGCTAAAATTTCACAAATCTCTAATTAATGTAAACTCTCTCAAAAACACATCTTAAAACAAAACATTTGTTTGAAATTCTTATTACAATTTGAGTCATTTTTTAGTAATTGATTGATTAATTTATCATAAATCCTAAGTGAAATCTTCAATTTAAACAATTGGAGATGTTTATGAGATTCTGTATGTATCTTAGTTTTGTGACATGAAATAACAAACTGATAAATAAAACTTATGCCCACAATTATTCCAACCAATATTTTAAAGGTTGCCTATAAATTTTAGGCTGTTGATAAGGTCTCTCTTAAGTTCCCTTCTTATATTTTTCTCACCTGGTACAAAAGCTAAATGAAAATCATTCTCCCTACATCCTTAGACACATTCCTAACTACTAACAAACTGGAAGAAGAAACTTCAGAAAATTAATTTCCATTTATTAAAGGTCACCACTAACTAGGCAAATGACAAATCTAATGGCCTCCATTTCCTAATCTTACTTGGTGTCCCTAACACTTTTGATCCATTCTGTCTTGAAATTCTTTTTTCTTGGCTTCGTCAATGTAACTATTAATCATTAGCTCTGTGTTTTTTAAAAGCAGTTTTATTGAGATATATTCACACATCATATAATCCATTCAAAGTGTACACAATCAGTGGCTATCAGTATAATCAGAGTTGTGCATTCTTCACCACAATCAATTTTAGAACATATTCATTACTGAAAAAGAAAAACCACATACCTCTTATATCCTCCCCATTATTAGCACTTAGCATTGGAGTCATACTTTTGTTACAATTGTTGAAAGAATTTTAAGATATTACTTTTAACTCTAGCCCATAGTTTGCATTAGGTGTGTTTCCCATATACCACCCTATTATTAACACCTTGCAATAGTGACATACATTTGTTCCAGTTCATGAGCGAATATTCTTATATTTGTACTATTAACCAGAGTTATCATGCAAAACCAGCTCTGTGTTTTGATTATCAAAATTTTATGGTTTGAATCACCTGCTGCTGCTGGGTGACTTTGAGGATTTTGTGAACTCCTCTGTCTGATGTCAGTGGGCTTCTGAGCTTGTTCCAAAGGTGACCGCTGAGGAACACTAATGAAAAGACAGAAAAGCATGTGCCATGTCCTAACACTCATAAAGGTAATGTATAACTCACCATAAAGAACAACAACAAAGTTTCGCTTAAAGATATGGGTATATATCAAACTGAAAAGAAGCAGAGCTCAAGTAATATTTTCCAATTCCATTTTCCTCCAACTTGTTTTATTTAGAACTGAGAAACAATTTCCAAAATATAGAAATAAAAAACTACTTCTATATACTGTATGTCCCTCACATATAATATTTCTAAAAATTCCTATGAACTTTCTTTAAACTAATATTCACACAATATTTTTATCTGAGTAGCAGCAAGAAAATCATACGCTGTATGTGAGGATTTTAGCATGATAAGAAGTTAAGTTATTGTTATGTTAAATATTCCTCTATTATCATCCTGATTTTAAATGCTTGGGGTTTTGACATTTATGTCCCGCTCCTGCTTTTGAGAGATGGATGGGTGGATAGATGGTTGGATGGATGGATAGATGGATAGATGCATCAGATAGATAAGATAAAATACATTAAGCTTTTCTGCTTTTCTTTGCAGTTTAGTTCTTACTATTTAAATTTAATGAATATCTAGAATATTGCTTTTGGACCACTGCTGCTAAATTTTATAGCTGCTTTGTAATTTTTAAATAAGAATGACTTTGTTGTTGACTTAAGTCTAGATCTGACAAGTCTTTTCTATGACCCTAAATTTCAAGAAAACCTTCTGTTTTATTTAATTTAATTTTACAAATTTAATCATATTTAAAAGCAATGTATTTGCTATTCATTCATAAATTAAAAAATCCATTGATTAAAATAAAAATCAATTTTAGTTTAAAAGTAAGTTAGATTTTTATATATTGGATTTTATTATGGACTCATGCCCCATTTTATCAAAACTAGTTATCGAAAACTATAAACTTTTTTCCTCCTTTGGAGTCAAAAAGACCATGCCAATCCATTCATTGAGCACAGAGAAAGAAAAAGTTCCCAATCTTGCTTTCAGAGTTTTCTAAGATTTCTGAACACCATTAACTCTGAGAACATAAATATATAGGGCTAAAAATATTGAGGTAAGAATATACATACTATGTACTATCAAATCTCTGCTAACTGATCATACTGTCAAGTATTTTGAATATAATAAGTGCTCTGTAAATATTTACTGAATTACTGAGCGAATCAATGTAGGTTAAGTTCTCTCCATTGTGAGTTGGGGTTGGAAGGGCTATGCTTTTCAAGGAAAATGTACTTTAAAATTTGGCTTTCAAATATAACACATATTACACAAGTTATAAATTATGGAACGTGAACTTTGAAAATTACTGAAAATCTTTATTATTAGAGAGATCTAAAATTCCAGTGACTGGTATATATATATATACACACACACACATATATGTGTATATATATATAATATATGATATTTTATCAATATACTAATTTGAGTTTTAAATTTTATTTTGATTACAGGCTATTTTCAGTTTTGCCTCATCTGTATCATTAGCTTCTGAGGTAGTACCTGCAGGGAAAGTCACTTTGAAATTTCATGTCTTTTTTTTCTCATTATTAATCTAAAGCTTCAAAGAATTCATTGTTTTTCTTCATTAAATTGTGGACCTCAACAGTAATTATCAAACTAAATGGCACTGAGATTGCACTACATATGAATGTGAAAGACCTAGTTAATGAATCTTTGCAGTTTAGGTTTTAAATGCGGACCAATGATGGGAATTAGGTTGATGCTCTCACTAATATTTCCATTTTATCTTCAGTCAGAACTTGGTGTCAAAGAAGCACTCTTTAGTTTTCCATTTGATAATAAAAAATTAACAATTTGAATATAGAAATCAGAGACACATACCTTAAAGAGAATTTGACACGGTGTGCACAATCCTGGCTGTAAGGCATAGAGTTAGATCTTTCTTGAACCTTAAAGACACAACCCAATACTTCACTAGGATTTTCAATCATTAACTCTTTTGAGCAATTAGTTTATGGTAAAGTGTCTTTCTTCATATATAGATATTTTCCTAATAGTCTAATTTATCATATCTGATTTTCATAAATACTTCCTATTTTCACAATTATCATAGGATAATATTAGAACTGCTTAACCATAATTTCTGAAGGAATCCTTGCTTCCAAAGTCATCACCTCATCTATATAATAGCAGAGTTTTGGTACAAGAACAGATTCTGAAGATCATATAATCAAATGATCCTCACTTTATTGTGGAGGAATCTGTGGCAGAAGAGGAAAAATTATTTTTCTAAGGATTTAAAAAGTCAGCAGAAGACCTAGAACCAGAATGCATGCCTCCTGACTCTAAATTTAATGTTCTTTCCCTTTTATCATATTGCTTTTTATTTCAAGTCCAAAGTTCACACTACAAGTTTAAGAATTTAAGCCCCAACTTAAAAAAATGGTGAAGCACCCTTTTACGCTGACACTAAATCTTCAAAAGATGTAACACATGCACATACATAATTAAAATCTTTCAAGAGTCAAAACTATCTCATATTTAAGAAAATATTTTTACTCACTTTACAATTTGACTATGCTGTCATAATCAGCATTCCAAAAACTTTCACTTTTAAATGGATTAATTTGGAGTTCACTTATGATTCACTCATCTAATATAGCAAAAACCCTCAAGAAAGAACATATATGATGAACTAGCTTTCATCAGTAAGGTAAATTTCTGTCAACATTTGTAGTCAGGGCTATGAGATGTTACCTGCTTGATTTAGTTTAATATCATTAAGTTTCTACTCACGATAGTTTTTATATGCTCAATAAATAGGTCATTTTGAAAAGTGAAGAGGGAGTCACATTAGATTCTTCAGAAAGAACATTTCAATGTATTATATGTTTTTAAAATCTAGCATTTTCATGATGATAAAATCAATCTATAGTTTGTAGAAATTATACTAGATTCAGTGCACTATTTTTTTTTCTGTGAAATGACTTATCTATGCAGTCTTTATACTCCAGCAGAAAGGTGAGAAATTAAAAATGTTGACAAACTTTCACTTGTCTTGCTAATCAGTGTTTCCAAGTATAACCAAATGTTTGGCAATATGTAAGATAAGCATTTGACTAACTTTTTTTTTCCATTTTACAGATATAATATAATATAAGATTATAATGACCCAGTCTAGGCCTCTTGGTTCATAAAGCTGATTTCAGAGTGTTGACCAGAGGCCAAAATGACTCAGACTAGATAAAGGCCCCAAATGAGAAAAACAATATCTATTATGAGCAGTATATGGCCTGAGAAATGTGGAGAAAAATGATTAGCAAGAATAACAAGGCAAATGAAGCATTCCAAACCAATCAGAAATACCTCATTACATTTCTTGCTTAAGATGCCATGTTTAAGTTAATAGTTATTACCCGAGAGTTCTAGGGAAGTCATAATTTAATAAGGCAGAAAGAAAGGCATATTACCTGTGGTATTAAATAATGAAATCATTTTTATATTCCTTCTGCTAGTTGTTAGCATATACAAAATGATGCTATTTATTATTCACTTTCAGATGACTATTATTATCAGGGGAACATATTTAAAAATAATTGCCCAAGAAAGACTTCATAGTAGACTCCTGAAGAAACATAGTATTCTGGGACCATCTGGGGCCCTTATTTGTTGATTAAGAGCAATGATAATGCTTCTGATCCCCCACTGACAAGGCAAGAGTTTGAATTCTTTACACACTCTACTGGTCATCTTTATTGAGCAGGAATTTTTAGATGGCTGGTTGATGATTCTACTTTATCTAGATAGGAATTGAACCTATAACTCTGGCCTCACCAATACCACATGCTAAACAACTTTTATGATAATATTAATGTAGTAGTGGAAACAGAAGTCAACTCAGATATTAAGACTGTCTTTACTATTCACATAAGTGTAAGAAAAATCACAGATTACATGAACTAGATCCTGTCACAAACTGCATCCCAGGACAGAGATAATTAAAGAGAACTATCTGCTTATTTCATGAACAACAATTTTACTTAAATAAAGATTGACAAATAAATTACTATTATTCAAATTTAGGTATTCAGCAGACATTTTATTTTAAATGAATGGCGTAAGACTGTCAATTCAAGGAAAAAATAAACTGATGTTATTTGTTAACAATGATAAAATTTGGGCTTTCAAAGAAAAAACAGAATTTTTGAAAACTTGTATCTGCTATTGTTCTCTTGAATGCTTCTCAATACTCAATAACTTTCATGATGAAATTGATGGTGATATTAACAAATATGTTTTTTATATTGCATATTGAAAAATATAAATATTTAGAAGATCCACATAAGCAGTGAACTGATATTTTCCAACTTACCAACACATGGTGCTACAAAATTGTGCAGGAGTAAAAACATCTATTCATAGCACAAGAGAGATCAAGTATAAAAATTTTCATTGATATGGTTTAAGATTCCATTTCTCTAGCTTTGGTGAACTATCACAGAACAGCCACAATTATCTGAAAAAGCTATGAAAATCCCCCCTTTTCCAAATACCTATCTGTGAGAAGCCAACTTTCCCCCATAAACTTCAAACAAAACAACATATGGTGACAGATTGAATGCAGAAGCAGATATGAAAATCCATCTGTCTTCCATTAAGCCAAATAGATTAAAGAGATCTGCAAAAAATGGAAATTCTTCTTCTCTCTAATTTTTTTGTTTTGAGAAATATAGTCAAATCATTGAAAAATCTATTTATGTTAACATGTAATGTTTTTATTATATTTTAATGGCACAATAATTTTTACTTTTTTCAGTTTAATTTCTAAAATGGTAAATATTGAATAAAACAACCCACATTAAAAAAAGCTTTTGAGGTCCTCAAATACAATGTATAGGAGACCAACAAGTTTAAGAAACCACTGTTCTAGGCGTTTATTAATATCACAGCATTTCGTATTGAAAAATTACCTCATTTCCTTTAGGATTTGGGGCATATGGCTGCAATGGTTCTATTCGGACTTCGGCCTGAATCGAATGAAATACTTCATCATTGTCCGATGACTCCTCTGCTTTTTCCTTGAAAACAAAATAGAAAATAAATATTTTAATTGTTGCTAAAAAGCAAATGATTTTAACAAAAAAAATGGAACAGCTGCTGCATCCTATTACACAATTTAAAAGAGTAATTTCCAGATATTAAAAATTGATTTAAAAACCAGTAGTTTCTAAAAATATTTAGTTTGGATTCCTTTCAGAATCTGAGGAATGCTATAGAGCCTCCATAGAAAAATGCATATAGGCATGTATTTTTGTATATATATTCAGATGGATCACTGACCTCCTGAAGCTCATCTATGGGATCCAGGTTAATAATCCATGGTCTAAAGTTTCATTGCCTCATAACTCATACTAGCTATGACATTGAATCAGTTTTTACAGCTACAAAGTTTCATTTTCCTGTTGCAATGGGAGATCTGTAGCATCTTGGTGCAAATACTTTTCCCTAATTGAGCCATAGGAGTTTAGGAAAGATTCTGTTTCTCATTTGAACAAATAAATTTTAGTTCTTCAACCCAGACTAATGAAAGGTCATTTTCTCTCTTGCTGGTGAATTGAAGCACTCACATTTGTCTCCAACTTCTAATAGAATTTCAGGTATTTCAAAAGACATATGATTTTGACTACATTATTAATAATTTTCTTTTCCTTTATGTTTTCTTTAAGGACCACACAAAAGCATAAATGCCCATACAGGATCCTAGGGTCACAGGATTATTAACTATTATTTATTGGCTTTTTCTTCCATTTTAGAATAGTTGCCCATATATATATATATATATATATATATATATACTTAAAATATTAAATGATAAGTAGTATGTGCCATACTGGTAATATTGCCTTTTAGGGATCTTTTTTATGTATATTTTTATTGGATGACAGTGGTATAATATTTCTGTTTAGAGGGTGGCAAATTCAACAAATCTTCACAATTTAAGTAATGTCCTCAAGAAGGTGGGGATGTGTTTTAGACAATGGCTATATAAATTCAAACCTACAAACTAAAAATACAAAAGAATTCTCTAAAGACATTTAGCCAGTGCTACATTCTTCTTAGTAAGTAGCTAAATTTCTTTTATAACCAATTACATCTTGAGATATTCCACAGCCATGTTATCAGTGCTGTAGAGCTTTCATCTTCTTTTACAACACAAATGCAAAGCCATTAGATCTATTTGGTCATTAGGGCTTGTTTGAGAATAGTCATTATTAGTTTAGGGAAGCGGGTGTGGCTCAGTGGATAGAGCCCCCGTTTACCATATGGAAGGCCCGGGTTCGCATCCCGAAGCCTCCTTGTGAGGGCACGCCGGCTCGCGCGGCGCCGTGGGCTGATGCGGCAAGACCTCACAGCAAGGGGGAGATAAGCAGACACAGAGAAGATACTCAGCGAATGGACACAGCAGCACAAGCAGCAAGGGGGGGATAAACAAAATAAAATAAATAAATCTTTAAAAAAAATTATTAGTTTAGGTGTCCTACTATCAGTCAAATATCATCATTCTACACTCATACCACTCCTTCTCTTTCTGGTTTCTTTCTCTTTGTATCTTCCTCTTTTTCTGGGGATTGACCATTCATTTTTCCTTTTGGGCTTTTCTTCTTTTGTTGCTTTTACCTTTCCTTATATTAAACACATCAGAGAAATAGCATTTGTTCAATTGGCTCAATGGTCATAAACCCAAATATTCCTATTTTCCAGACATTTAAATGAGGCTCATTTGTAATTATTACATTAATTGTTATTAAGTAAATGGGTGTGGATACCAAGGTTTAAGTTAAGATCATTACAATTCTTTTTAGGTAAATAGATGCTGGAAAGTATTAGAAAATGGCTGCTTTCCTGATCTTGTATACCTCTTTAATTTGTTTATCAAGCCCACATACACTTCATCATCAGATTAGATTTTTCAGGT
>JAQZBX010067638.1:0-15895 GCA_029593785.1 Cabassous unicinctus
TAAAAAAAAAAAAAAAAACATTTGTGATTCATGAGAGGAATCAAAATATGGATATTAACAGGGGGTTGGAAGAAGTTGATTCCAACCCTCATATATGACTTTGAGGGACTCAAGACTTCAGTGGATGTAGTAACTGTAGTTGTGGTGGAAATAGCAAGAGAACTAGCAGTAGAAGTGGAGCTTAAAGATGTGAATGAATTGCCACAATCTCATAATAAAACTTGAAAGGATGAGGAATTGCTTCTTATGGGTAAGCAAAGACAGTAGTTTCTTGAGATGGAAACTTATCCTGGTGAAGATGCTGTGAACATTGTTGAAATGACAACAAAGGATTTAGAATATTACATAAACTTAGTTGATAAAGCAGTGGCAGGATTTGAGAGGATTGACTCTAAGTTTGAAAAAAGTTCTACTGTGTGTAAAATGCTATCAAACAGCATTACATGTTACAGAAAAATCTCTCATCAAAGGAAGAGTCAAGTAATGCAGAACACTTCATTGTTGCTTTGTTTTAAGAAATTGCCACAGTCACCCCAACCTTTAGCAACCACCACCCTGATCAGCAACAGTCGTCAACATCGAGGCAAGACCCTCCACCAGCAAAAAGATTTTGACTCACAAAGGCTCAGATGATCGTTAGCATTTTTTTTAGCAATAAGGTATTTTTTAAATTAAAGTATGTACCTTGTTTCTTTAGATATAATGCAATTGCATACTTAATAGACTATAGTATAGTGTAAAAGTAATTTTTATATGCAATGGGAATCTAAAAAATTCGTGTGATTCGCTTTATTGAGATATTTGCTTTATTGCAATGGTCTGAAACAACCCGCAATAGCTCCGAGGTATGCCTATATAGCTAATATTTAACAACAATCTTGGAAAGTTAATGGTATTTTGTGGTTTCTTAGGAATATACCTACTCAGCCTGGTCATTGACCTTTCTTTAACCTAAATCTGTTTTTAGAAAAGGCTCCCGCATGTTGCAAATGGTATATGTCATATCATTCATATTGGCCCTTTCGATATAGGAATTACATACATTTAAAGAAAGATCTGACCCAGAAAACTTAACACATTAACTGTGATTCTTGCTGTGTCCTATCTCAACCCCTAAATTCTGAAGAGAGAGACGAGTGCCAAATTCTGAAAATTCAAAGCTCTTAAGCAATATAAAGTCACACTTAATGTTCTGTAAACACATTCCTTTCTCAATATCATTGTAGAATACAAAATAAGTTTAAAAAGCAATTCTCAAGAAATACATCTTGAAAAAAAACAATTTTCTTGAGTATTCTTTAGAAAAGAATTAAGCTGAATTACTAATGGTAAGTACCAACACTATGCTATATGCTATATAATTTTAGATTTGTATCTGTAATCAATTAGATAAGAAGGTATTTGATCATTTCATTTAAACATTCTCTAAAGTTTTATATATTTAAGTTGGAAATAAAAAGCCTTTAGGGGAAGCATCTTCTTTTTGGGAAAAAAAAAAGGGGGGTCACCATGTGTTTGGGCATAACCTTATAATTGACATATATGACATTAACCAAGGACAAGAGAAGAAATGGCATAGTATGGGAGAAGTAGTCAGATGAGGTCTGTCAGCTGAAAATTATGTGTCTTGCCCAAAAAGCATGGGAACAGATCATGCAGGCTCTAGCTGATTGTTTCCAAGTGAGGATGTGGGCACAGTTGCCAAACTAACAATTTTTCAAGAGAAATGAGAAATCTGCATTTTCATATGATATCTCCCAATTTCAAAATGCTGGCAGCTCCTAAGGGACAAGAGTGGAAGGAGACTTTTCATTGTAGATCCTTTTATAATTTGCATCCTGTGAATATATTACTCAAAAATAAATTAAATTAAAAAAAAATAAGAACAAAATATTGACAATTGTGTTTTAATTCCAAACACTATGTAGGACAAATGCATAGACTACTAGTGTGCAAGATCACTGTAAAAGGAAATGGAGAGCTTCCTGACTCAGGTAATCTAGTAAAATCTGGGTGACTATCCAGTATCTTATAGAAGGCATTCCTACATTGAGTAGGAGGTTGGAATGATTATTTGTGTAAAAGATTCTAGATTCTTAGAATATCTAAATCATTCACCTGCAAGGTGACAAGCAAGGAAGAGCAGGATGAGAAATCCCTTGTGAATGAAAACTAACCCCAGTTGCCACAGATAAATAGAACAGGGGTCCTGCTGCCCAAAGCTTTGCACTGCATGGCAGCCCCTGCCCTGGGATCAGACATGGTCAATCACAGGTAGGGCAGAGATTTGCTTTCAGTATTATTTGGATTTGGGGAAGACTCTCCCCTTTACCGGGAAACATTGCCACAGTGTGTCTGAGTCTGAAGTCTGAAATTTCTTCATGTTAGTATCTTTCAAAATGCTTATACTTGGGGTAGGGGTGGGGCTGGGTATGTTCTGCATTTTCCCAGATGAGAATTTAGTAACACAATTAGCCACTAGCTCCTACAGGTGATTAGTTTACAGGTTGAATTTCCTCCAAGACTTGGGGTTGAGGGAATGTGCCACTTGGCAGTAATCAATAGGTGTCAGGTGGAGATGAAGGTTCTGACAAGGGCCTTTCTGAAGACAACCTTAATCCACTTTACTGCTTTTCAATAAGACTATATCGCTCTATGTCTGTGAAACTTCCTTCGGAACTCCCAATCTGGCAGCCTTCCTTGAGATGGACCTCTCTCCCCAGCCTTCCTATCTCCTTTCCAAGTCCTGACACTGGCTAGAAACTTAGAAAACTTAAAACAAAAATGATATGATAGCTATCTAATTTTCCACAGTAGCTAGCCAGGCTTGATTATAGCTTAGACTACTGATGTTTACTATGCCTGCCAGCCGTTGAGTCTGTAGATCGTAAATATTCAAGGTTTTCAGGTTTGTCATTGATGTGATGTGCTGCTCATCTTCTATGGTGAGTGGACTGGCTTCCATCATGAGGGAATGAAAGTTCTTAGAGGTGCCAAGGATTGACCTGAGGCTTCCAGCCACACCAGCACATCTTAATGTACAATCTGAGGCTTGTGGCAGGGCTAACTATCTTTCCCATCTATTTGATATCTTGCTTATTCAACTTGTTGAAATTCTTCAGTGTGACCTCCAGAGTCTTGAATTCCTGCTTCCAGCTGAAGAACAAAGACATGGCCCTGGTGGGAATGTAGGTTTCTGAGGACTTTTGTGGGAGGATCCTGCTTGTGTCTTCTGCAGCCTTGTCCTGTGAAGCCGTGGCTCTCTGTGGAAGTCCAATTTAATGAAGTCCAGAGTATTTGCACAGTTAGGCAAGTTTTCAAAAAGTCAAATAAGTAATCAAGGAGGTTCTCTGAGTTGATATATACACTTTTACCATGAAAGAAATCTTCACATTCTTGACTCAGGTCTGATCTGGATATACACTTATGGAATAAATTGATGCCACGCTCTGCAAAGGAGTTTATGCTTATGGCTTTCAGAATTTCTTGCTCAGTGGTGTTTTTCACACTTTGCAGAGACTCCTGCCTTCAGAGAGGCCTCATGAAAAGCTCAGGGAGGCTGCTATGTTGATGGACCGCTGCAAGGTGCTTCATAAAGATCCTGGTGGCCTCGGCAGATGACCCACACATGTACAGGAGCAGGTTACTATACATGGATGTGCTGTCTGAAATGGAAACCATCTTCTGCAAATAACCATTCCCCTTGGTCACCTCCTCTGGCTCACAAGACATCAACAAACTGCTGAGTCTGTGTCCTGCTGCATACTCCTGGAGTAATTTATGAAAGAATTTATATTTTTGAACCTTTGAGCTGTGTATTTACAGAGCAGTTCAGTCGTCAGTAATTCATCCTCGTTCATGCTGGACACATCCTCAGATTTGAAATCAAACCTGTGGGAGAATACACAATCCAGAGCTAGGTCCCCACAGAGCTCCAGGCTCTGAGTGAAGTATCTCACAGCTACACCTCTATGCTTAGGCTTATTTTTATGTATCAGCAGATCATAGAAAATATGAAACAGCATTGTTTGCATGTAAGAGTGGAACTCACTTTTCCCCATCTGGATTGCACAAGTGATGACCACAAACAGAGGGGTCTTTATCAGATTCCTCAAGCACCTGGATTTCTTAATCTGGAGCAACAAGACTTCTGCAAGCTCCTTTAACAGCACTTCCATGATATGAGCCTCAGCACTGTCCTTCATCATATCCCCCAGTTCCACAGTCAGAGCACCAAACTGTCTAATGTGTCTCAGGCATTCGGTGATGGTGGTGACAATGACCATATTCTTGAAGCAGTGGGTTTCCTTAATCAGAACTTAGATTTTTGTGCAGCTCTGGGGTTTCATTTGTAGCCATCAAGGAGAAAAATAACTCTGTGCCATAGCTTCAGCAACATGACCATGAAAGTCCACTCCCGATTGTGTCAGGTATATCCAGGAGTTGATCACACATAGTGTGATGGTTAGGCTAATGTGTCAACTCAGCCAGGTAATTGTGCCCAGTTGTTTGGTCAAGCAAGCGCTGGGCTAATTGTAATACAAGGAAATTTATGTACTTTAGTTACCAGTGAGTTTACTGTACAGATAGCTGATTACATCTACATCAGCCAGGAAGATTGCCGTCAGCAATGAGTGACGCTTTATCCAATCAGTTGAATGCCTTATCAGGGGAAGTGATTTCAGCATTCAGAGAGAATTTCCCAGCTCGTCTTTGGACAGCCAGAGTCTCCTGGAACCTCATCAAGGACCTTCATTGGACTTTCATCGGAGCCCCTGGTTTGCAGCCTGCTTGTGGAACCTGGACTTGTGCATCCCCACGGTCACATGAAAGACTCTTATAAAATCTCATACTATTGACAGATACCTCCTGTTGGTTCTGTTTGCCTAGAGAACCCTGACTAATACACATGGTTTCAGAGTCTACCTTGGGCCCTGCTCAAATGGAGAAAGAAGACAAACTTGAACTTAGTCAAAGCCCCACACTTTCCAGAGGCCCAGAGCATGGTGATTCACTATAGCAGAGTGGACTTACCCTTGCCTGATTTTCCTTTGATGATGCAGGGGCTCTGAAGAGTCTCTAGGAGACCACTCCAGGTCAGCTATTCCTTGCGGTGCTGGTGCTGGTGCTGGTCCTTCCACAGAACAGGTTCTGTGAAGGTGCTTTTCAAATTTAAAATGTCAGTATCTTCACCCAGGGAATGGAAGCTCAGAAAAGATGGGGTATGGTATAAGTCCTTTAAAACCTGAGCCACAGCTCACAGGACAAGGCTGCAGAAGCAGATATGGCTCAAGTGATTGGGCTTCTGCCTACCATATGGGAGGTCCCAGGTTTGGTTCCTGGTGCCTCCTGGAGAAGGCAAGCTGGCGCGGCAGGCAGGCATGGCAAGCTGATGCAATAAGATGATGCAGCAAAAGAGACACAAAGAGGAAAGACAGAGAGACAACAAACCAGGGAGCTGAGGTGGCTCAGGTGGTTGAGCCCCTCTCTTCCACATGGGAGGTCCTGGGTTCGGTTCCTGGTGCTTCCTAAAGAGAAGATGAGCAGACACAGAAAGCACACAGCAAGTGGACACAGAGAGCAGACAGAGACCACAAACAACAAAGGGGGTGGGGGATAAATAATTAAAATAAACTTTTTTAAAAAGTGGGAGATCCCAGTAGTCCCAGCCTCATTTATTAATGAATAAATGAGTAAATAAATAAATAAAACCTGAGCCAAGTCATCTAAGTCTTCTTCTGACATCTGATGAAAAAGACTGGTGGGCAGATGTGGCTCAAATGGTTGGGCATCCGTCTGCCATATGGAGGGACCTGGGTTCAATCCCCGGGACCTCCTGGTAAAATTTTAAAAAAGAAAAATATAGAAGGTGCGTGTGCCACCAGGTCCTGCATGTGGGTGTGCCAGGCCCCCCCAAGCCATGCAGCAAAATGGTGGCGTACAGGAGAGAGACACGGGGAAAGCCAAGACGAGATGTGCCAAAAAACCAGGAACTGAGGTGGTGCAGGTGGCACAATGCCTCTCTTCCACATCAGAGGTCCCCAGGATCGAATCCCAGTGAAGACAGGAGGAGAAGGATGAGAAGAGAGGACAGGAAACAGACACAGAGAATTGCCCAGCGAATGTACACAAAACAGCAAATGGGGGGGTGGGGGTTTAAAATGAATAAAGTAAAATAAATCTTAGAAAAAAAAAAAAAAAGAAAAAGACCTGGTAGGGAAAAAGTGATACTGAAGAGGACCCAATTCTGTGTCTCTCAAAACCTAGAGTTCAGGAGGAGGAAGGGGGAGTGATACTTAGAATCTTCCTCAGTTCTGAGCTGGCACAAAACGTTCTAAGTATCTCCTCCTGCTTTTTGCTGTCACCCTTTACTCTCCTTCTGCTTCATCCTTTCTACTCAAATCTTATAGCAGCTGATTGGGAATAGGATGATTTGGGTTAAGGAAAGTGAAAGGTATAGCTGAGAATGATGGTTGGGGTAACTTTCAGCAGATCAAGCTTTATCTTTGATTAAAATCTGTCATGACATAATTTACCAACTTAAAATAAAAACTAAATATTTCAGGAAAAGCAGAAATATTCTCCTTGAGTCTGTCAGGCTTTCTTTCCCATGATGCATGGATTCATGGAATAACTAGCCAGCTGGGCCACTGATAATCCCTATCAGATGAAGGGCAATGTTGAAAATCACAACTGTATTTATTTAATAAGTGCATTTATTGCCTAGTTTTATTTTGAAATGATACTGCACTAAATCATTTATTCCCTGTCCCTGGAATTACTTATTTGACTTTAATAACACATGATCTAATGGGAGTTTTTTTCCTGTGAGCTTCTGAGTTTTCCCTTAGGATAAACCAAAGTCTACTGCTAGGTGATATAAAGAGGTTGGAAAGCTGAGACTCTGATATGGGGATTATGGACTTTCTACAGAGTTTATTCTATTTGTAGAACAGATAAAAATAAATTGATATTTACTTTGTCCATTTAAGTCCTGAAATAGAGGATAGTTCCACTTTTCAAGAGATTTTAAGTAACAGGTTACAGGCCTCTGAACCCTTCTTCAAAATCATGTGCATGATTCCTTTTGCAGCATCCTGCTCAACCTTTTTGCCACAAATGATGTTTAGTTCTTCATAATCCAGAACATTCAATACAAACAGACCCTCTATAATTTGCTTTCTAACAGTCGTTCCCATCCTTTGAATGAGGACTTGACTATTTTCCTTTATGAAATTCACTGAGGAGATGGGGGAAAATATACTTATTTGTTCCTTTGTTCATTCCTTCATTTGTTTATGTAAAATTTATGTGTCAGTATCTGTTTCCAAAGAATTAAGGTCATGCTTTTTTTCTCTTACTTTTGACCCACCTTGAATAATGTAGATGCCAAATGCTTGAATTCCAGGCCCTCAAGAAAATCTATATATCTGCACTATCCTATATGGTAACATGTGTTTACTGGGTGTGGTAGTTTGATATTATTGATGAGTTCCAAAAAGAAATATTGACTATGTTTGTAAACTGGTCTGTTCCTCTGGGCATGATACCCTTTGATTGCATTAAATTCAGAGGTTTCACTTTTACTTGATTAAATTAAGATTAGGGCTTTGATTTGGCCATGTCAGTAGGACATTGAGTCCCCACCCCCTTGTTGGGCATTCATTCACACAGAAAACGACATGGCAAAGGAGAGAGCTTAGCTTTGACGCTGGAGCCCTGGAAAGAGAGCCAAGCCATTCACCTGATATTCAAACTGATAGTTTACAGCTGGCCTTGTGAAGAGACCAGAGCAGCTGAGCCCAGAAAGAAATAAGCCCCAGGAAGAGACAAGCCTTATGCCAGCCTATAGCCAAGACTGGAAGAAGCTGAGACCTTGGAGCTTAAGAGGAATAAGGAAGGCTGAACTCTCACAGACATTGCCAGCCACCTTGCTTCAACATGTGCCCAATGACTTTGGGTGAGAAAGTACCTCTTATGGTACCTTGATTTGGACTTTTTAGGGCTTTGTGACTATAAGCTTCTACCCCAAATAAATACCCTTTATAAAAGCCAACAGACTTCTGGTATTTGCATCAGCACCCCTTTGGCTGACTAATAACACTGGGCACTTGAAATATGGCTAATGTGATTGCCAAACTGAATTTAAAATTTTATTTAATTTTAATTAATTTAAATTCAAATTTAGATAGCCACATGTGACTAGTGGCTACCACATTGGATAGCACAGATCCACACCCAGTCATCAAAGTGGAAATAACTACATTTCGGTAGCCACTTAGATCTATACCATGTTTACTCACAATGATCTTTACAGGTATAGTTCTCTGTTGTCTGGCTGGCTGGATATGGCTGAACAGGTGATGACAGGTAACCAAGTGTTTAAAGCGCTTGGTTTGTGTAAGTCCTGTCCTTTACCACAGGCTGCCTTATTTGCAACTGAATTCCCAAAACTACATAAGAATTTTTATTGGGAATTCCACATATAATAGATCAGAGGAAGGCATGGGTTGATTTTTCATTCAATATCATCAGTATTTGATAGCACATAATATAAATATTAGATTTTTAATGGCTGTATATTTTTTCATCTAATTGTATCATTAACCATTCCACTTTTATTGGATATTTATGTTTCCATCCTTTCCATAATTGTTCTCAACCTCCTTGGTAGAAAAGGTTATTTCTTTGGTTGAATGATTTCTTTAGATTAAAGTCCCTTCAATCTGTAGCCCCCAGGTACCCAGTACTCACAACAGAAGCAGCAACCATTGTCACTTTTATACATATTCTTTTTTTCACATTAAATAAGAGCATACTATGCATAGAATTCTGCATCTTTTTTTTCATTTAACAAAATTTTTAGACTGTTCTAATCAGTTAAATATCAAACTGACTGATATTTTAACTCTTAATTTTGAAAAACTTTCAAACTTACACTACAAAAAAATAATGCAAACCACATATCAAGAACTCCAACATATCACTACCCCTAGATACCCAGATCCACAAATGTTAACATTTTGCCACATTTCCAATACCATTCTTTCTATCTATCTATCTAACTGCCTATTAATCATTTTCTGAATACCTGAGTGTAAGTTACATATATTATGCTCCTTTAACATTTAATACTACCATCCTAAGAACAAGGATATTCATGTATGTAAGCACCTTAAGTGCAGTTATCAAGTTCAAGAAATTTATTATTATTTTTTAAAGATTTATTTATTTACTTGATCCACTTTTAAACCCCCCTTCCCCATTTTGCTGTTTTGTGTCCATTCGCTAGGCAATTCTCTGTGTCTGTTTCATCTCTTCTCATCCTCCTCCTCCAGTCTTCACCAGGATTCAATCCTGGAGATCTCCGATGTAGGAGAGAGGTGTTCTGCCATCTGCACCACCTCGGCTCCTGGTTTTCGGAGCTTTCGGAGCATCTTGTCTTGTCTCTCTCCTTTTACATCATCATCTTGCTGCATGGCTCCCGGGTCCTGGCGGCTCACCGGCACACGGAGCCTGGCAGCCCATGTGCCTTCTCTATATAGTTTTTTTAAATTTTACCGGGAGGTCCCGGGGATCGAACCCAGGTCCCTCCATATGGCAGACGGACGCCCAACCATTTGAGCCACATCTGCCCCCAAGAAATTTAATATTCATATAAAGCTTACAGTCTATATTCCAATTTTTTCATATGTCCCAATAATGTCCCTTTGGGCATTTTCTCCTTCCTTGACAAGATTCCCTCTAGGATCATGTAATGCATTTAATTCTCATTGTCTTTTTAGATGTTCTTTCTTTTTTTTAAATTGTATATATACAACATAAACTTTCCCATCTCAACCACTCTAAAGCATACCATTCTATGGGATTAATCATTTTCACAATATTGTAGTACACTCACCACCTTCCATTACTAAAACTTTCCCCTCTCTCCAAACAGAAGCCTTATATGGGGACTTCTGGGAAGATGGAGGGTTAGAGAGAAACAAGACTCACTTCCCTCCCAGAAAAATAGCTAGAAGACAGGCAGAAACTTCATGGGAAAATGTTCTAAGGCTTACAACACCAGGGGAAGGCTGGACACCACCCAGAAGAGAGAGGGACAAAGAAAAAGAAAAAGATTCTCAACAAGAAAAGTCTCCTCCCTACTGAAGGCCCTTGGAAGCTGGTCTGTAACCCACTACTGGGTCCATGGCCAGATTTGAGCAACTAAACAGGGACAATCCTAAAGAGCTAGAACAAGTTGGACTAAGAATCAAAGAACAGCAGTAACACATAGCCTCCCACCAATAAATCCCTATATAAGAAAGAGAAATTGAGCATCAGAGTAAACTCACCATCATAATGAGATGCCTAGATATCAGCAAAAAACCACAAGCCATACTAAGAAAAAGGAAGATCTGGCTTAAACAAAGGAACACATCAAAGCCCCAGATGAGAAACAGGATTTGAAACAGTTAATCAATGAGGTTCATACAAATCTCCTAAATTAAAGCAATGAGTTGAAAGAAAATATGGCTAAAGAGATAAAGGACATCAAGAAGACACTGGGTGAGCAAAAAGAAGAATTTGAAAACCTGAATAGAAAAATAACAGAGCTTATGGGAATGAAAGACAAGAGGTGAGATTAAAAACACATTAGAGGCATACAAGAGCAGACTAGAAATCCTAGAAGAAAGAGTAAGTGAGGTAGAAGACAGAACAGCTGAAATCGAAGAGAAAAGAACAGAGAAAGAAAATAATTTAAAAAATTGAGCAGTGGCTCAGGGAGTTGAATGATAAAAATGAAGTGCAACAACATACATGACATGGGAGTTCCAGAAGGAGAAGAGAAGGGGATAGGGGCAAAAAGAGTATTTGGGGAAATAATGGCTAAAAATTTCCCAAGTCTCATGAAAGAAATGAATTTACATGTCCAAGAAATGCAGCATACTCCAATCAGAAGAAACCTTACACCCGTTATGCATTAATTAATTTTTATAGGTTTTGACAAAATGTCTAATGGCCTGTATCTGTCCATACAATATTGTACAGAACAATTCCAATGCCCTAAAAATGTTCTATGCCCCACCTATTCTTCCCTTCCCCTCCTCTCAGTACCTCTGGTAACCACTATTTTTATATCATTGTTACAAATTCTTCTGTTAGTACAATAGTAACAGGTCTGCTTTGGTCTATGGTTACATTCCCCCCAATGGTTGTTCATTCCTCAATATTGAAGATTTTGGGATGATGATGCCTGTTCTGCTTCAGATTGAGAGGGGGCTTAGATCTTATGGGGTAGATGGATGGAACTGTTTTGCTTGCAGTTGTAGATACTCTTTGTTTTTTGAGATGAGGGTTGTCCATCATCATCATTTTGTTAGTTGTCCTGGCTGAGTCTGATGATCTGGAGAGTAGATGTTGGCTGCAACTCTGCTGAGATTCAGGGCACAACTGGCCAAACAGACTGAAGATTTAAGTCTCTGGGACATAAATTTGATGGGTGTTGTGCTAATTATACTTTCAAATAAAAGGGATAGAAAAATCACGTGTAGGGAAATTACAAATGAGTCTAACTCTCTTACATTGGTGAAATAGGTTATCATATATTACAAGATAAGGCCTACAGACATGGTGCTGAATTCATGGGTTTGTGTGCCTTGCCTATAGTGTCTGGATGTCTCTGAGCCCTTGGGAGCACCCCTGTTTGAGGTTTTGTTTAATGTGGCAGTTAGTGATATCCACCTGAGAGATGCATAAGCATAACCTCTAGAATGACCTCCCAAATCTCTTTGAAATCTCTTAGCCATAAAAACTCCTTTGTATTTAATGTTTCCCCCTTTGGGTCAAGATCTTTTTCCAAATGTATTGCTGGTTGGTGCTTGGTAATACTTCCTCAGTGCCAGGGAGGGTCATCCCTGGGAGTTATGTCCATTGCCAGAAGGACGGTAGTGAGTTTATTTGCTGAGTTTGGCTTAGAGAGAGGCCACATTTGAGTAATAAAGAGGTTTTCAGGAAGTAACTCTTAGGCAACAAATATCACAAGGCTAAGTTTCAGTTTTACAAGAATAAGGTTCATAAGCATAATCATTAATATCAAGGCCTTGGCATATTGGTCTGTTTTCTTTTATTAGGCACTGCTTATGTCACTGACTATGTACTCTAGAGATTCTTGCCCCTTTATTTGAGAATGCAGTAGGAGTCTCCAGGATGGAATTTAATATTTTGTTGGTTATTGTGTGGCTTTCCACCTACTGAGATAACGCCCTATGACCACATGAACACATTCATACTTCATAGAGGCATTCCTCAGGTGCACCCTTCCCCACATTGACACCATGCACCAGTGACCCTCCCCTGCCATAGTTGCCAAAAGAACACTACCACAACTGTATTCTCAACCACAATCCTCAGCCTCCCCAGAGTTTACCTATTCCTTCCTCTAGCCCCCCCACCAGCTCCATGGATAGCCCAACCCACCTCCCAGCCCCACTCACAATCACACTCCAGGACTATTGACCCCAGTTACATCACTGCACCACCATCACCCCCATCCACTGCCATACCACGCCCAACCACAATATCATAGATTCTTCCCAGATTGAGCACCAGCTCACCACTCTCTACTCCCTTTCTATCTCCTGTAGCCTATCTTCCACACTCCACTTCTGTGATTCTGCTCAATATGCTTAGTTTATATCAGTACAATCATGCAATATTTGTCCTTTAGTGACTAGTTTACTTCACTCAACATAAGGTCTTTGAGATTCATCCATGTTGTTGCATGTATCAATATTTCATTCCTTTTTACAGCTTAGTAATATCCCATCATATGTATATACCCACATGTTTATGATTCATCCATTGATGGATACTTGGGTTGCTTCCAACTTTTCGTAATTGTGAATAATGCTGCTATTAACATTGGTGTGCATATATCTGTTCGTGTCCCTTCTTTTAATTCTTCTGGGTATATACCCAGTGGTGGGCTTGCTGGATCATATGGCAATTCTATAGTTAGCTTCCAGAGGAACTGCCAAAATAAGGCCCATTGACAGGGTGCTGAATTCCTGAGATTGTCTGCCCTGCCTATAGTGTCTAGATGTCTCTAGAGCCCTTAGGTGCCCCGCTGTTTGAGGCACTGTTTACTGTGGCAGTAAATTAGATCTTGCTGACATGTGCATAAGTGTAACCTCTGGAATGACCTCCCAACTCACTTTGAAATCTCTTAGCCATAAAAACTCATTTGTATTTAATATTTCTTCCTTTTGGTCAAGGTCTTTTTTCCAAATGTATCACTAGTTAGCGCTTGGTAATAATTCCTTGGTCCCAGGGAGGCTCATCCCCAGGAATCATGTCCCATGCCAGGGGAAAGGTAGTGCTGAGTTTGGCTTAGAGAGAGGCCACATTTGAGCAACAAAGAAGCTTTCAAGAGGTAACTCTTAGGCAGTATGTAATACTAAGCTTAAGTTTCAATTTTTTGAGAAAAGGTTCTTAAGTACAACCATCAATATCAAAGACCTAGTGTAATGGTCTTTCCTTCTTCACTAGGCACTGCCCATGTACTTAAGGGACTCTTGCCACTCTATTCAAGAATGTAGCAGGAGTTCCCAGGATAAGAATACAATATTCTTTGGTTATTGTGTGGGTCTCCACCCACCAAGACAATGCCCCATGACCACTTGAACATATTCATATGCCATAGAGGCATGCCCCAGGTGTGCCCTTCACACATTCCCCCATCACCAACACCCCACACCAGTGATTCTCCTCTGCCACAGTTGTGACCCTTCTGTGATCCAAAACCTCCCCCAAAACAAAGCTAAATAATAAACAAATAAAAAGAAAAAGAAAATAAAATCATAACAAAATATAAAAATAAAAAGAATTTTAAAAATAAAGTACAATTAAAATTTTTTTCAATGTTTCTTTCATCACCTCAAGATCTGCTATCTTTTATGTACAGTGACAATTTCTTCCATATGTTCCCCCCAGTGTCTTTTTTTTTTTTTTTTCTCTTTATCTTCAAAGAAGCTTTAGGTTACAGAAAAGTCACATCGAAAATATAGGGGATTCCCATATACCCAATCCCCTCCCCCTCTCCCTCTCTCCCCTATTCATAACATTTTACATTTGTATGGTTACAAATGTAACCATTTTACATTTGTTACAATTGAAGTACAAAAATTGAAGCATTGCCACTAACCATGGTCAATGGTTTACATTATGGTTTACATTTTGCACCATATACTTTTATAGGTTTTGACAAAAATTTAATGTCCTGTATCCATCATTGCAAGATCAAGCAGAACAATTCCAATGTCCTATGTTCCATCTATTCTATTCTTCTCGCCTCCTCCCCTCAGAAACTGTGGTAACCACGAAGTTTCAATTTTTTAAAGAATAAGGTTCATAGTTAAATGCAATAATATTGAGGGCTTGACCTACTGGTCTGTTTTATTAGGCACTGCCTATGTTCTCGAGAGATTCTTGCCTATCTGATTAAAAACATGTCAGGATTCCCCAGGATGGGATTTAAATATTTTCTTGTTTATTTTGTGGGTCTCCACCCACTGAGATAGCACACTATGACAAGATGAGCACTTTCATATTCCATAGAAGCATGCTCCAGGCGCATTCTAGACTGCATATACCCCCACCCCCAATGCCCTGCACCAGTAACCCTCCCCTGCCATAGTTGCCAGAAGAATATTCCCACCATTGTATTTTTAACCACAGAACTACAAATCAAAAACCAGCCCTCCCCCCAGTTCCATGAACAGTCCAACCCAACCCACCTACCCTAATCCCCTCACATTCCAGCACCACTGAACCCAATGACATCACTGCACCACTATCAACCCCATCCACTGCCCAACCACCCTCTTCCACCTTATTGCCCATATTGAGCATTGACTCACCACTCTCTACTCCCTTTCTGTCTCCTGTTAACCTGTCTTCCAGACTCTAGTTAGCTCTGTGAGTCTGCTCAATTTGCCTAAGTCATATCAGTGAGGTCATGAAATATTTGTCCTTCAGTGACCTGCTTACTTCACTCAACATAAGGTCTTCAAGATTCTTCCATGTTGTCCCGTGTGTTAATTCTGCATTCCTTCTTACAGCTGAGTAATATTCTATTGTATGTATATACTACAATTTGCTTATCCATTCATCTGTTGATGGACACTTGGGTTGCTTCCAACTTTTAGCAATAGTGAATAATGCCACTCTGAACATTGGTGTGCAAATATCTGTCTGTATCCTTGCTTTCAATTCTTTTGAGTACATAGGTGGGATTGCTGAATCATATGGCAGTTCTATAGTTAGCTTCCTGAGGAACCACCAAACTGTCCTCCACAATGGCTGCACCATTCTACATTCCCAAAAGCAGTGGATGAGTGTTCTCTTTCCTTCACATCCTCTCCAACACTTGTAGTTCTCTGTTTTTTTTTTTAATAGCTGCCAGTCTAATGGGTGTAATGATATCTCATTGTAGTTTTGATTTGCATTTCCCTAATAGCTAGTGATGCTGAGCATCTTTTCATGTGATTTTTAGCCATTTATATTTCTTCTTTGGAAAAGTGTCTATTCAAATCTCTTGCCCATTTTTAAAATGGGATGTTCGTCTTTTTCTTTTTGAGATGTAGGATTTCTTTTTATATGCTAGATATCAGGCCCTTATCAGATAAATGATTACCAAATATTATTTCCCATTGAGTAGGCTGCCTTTTCACTTTCTTGACAAACTCCTTTGAAGTGCAAAAGTTTTTTAATTTTGAGGGGGTCCCCTTTTTCTTTCATTGCTCATGCTTTGGGTGTAAAGTTTATGAAAGTATTTCCTACTACAAGATCTCATAGATGCTTACCTACTTTATCTTCTTGGAGCTTTATGGTCTTGGCTCTTATATTTAGG
>JAQZBX010067639.1:0-15897 GCA_029593785.1 Cabassous unicinctus
GCTGGGTCAACCTAAGACAGGGGCCTGGCCAAGTGCTGCCATGGTTTCCAATGACGGGTAAGATCCAGCAGCTGTTTAGCACGGTCCTGACCTAAGACAGGCACAGTCCCCCCAAATATCATCGAGGCCTCTATTTCTCCCAGTAGCTTAATCATAATGTTTTACAATGATGCTTTTCCTTTTTAATTGTCTACCTGCATATAAAAACAATGGCCTATTTATTGTAAATTATGATTTAACTACTAACCTAACTAGTTTAAAATTATTGCTACACAGTTAAGAAAAACAATAGTCTTGCAAATTTAACTGTACATATGATTTCGGTGTGATGCTATATCTTACAAATAACCCTGGTTAATTTAAGCCTATATAGAAAATGAATTTCTTTAGATCTTTGTAAGAATTTTAAAAAGTAAACTGCAAGCAGGAAACTACTGCCTAAAAGATAGTTCAGGATCTTTATGACTCTTTAGTTAAAAACATAAAGTCTAGCATATCTAATCTTAGACATCAGAGCAAGAACTACTATGCCGTAAGTTACTGTTCCTAAAAAGTTAACATCCTGTCACCATGAAACTGAAAGCGCTTATCTCAAGTCTATATGACGTCTGCAACCTTGCATAACTTCAAAGAAAATGCTTACGCTTGCCAAAAAATAGAATATAAATACTGTGCTTATCCTGCAATAAAGCCAGTCGCCAGTCACCAGTCTCCAGTCGCCAGTCGTCAATTCTCAATCTGGTATGCGACTCATCACTTTCGCCGACTCCCTTAAACCACCTTCAGCCTGCTCCCTCATGCCTCGGCTGGACCGCGGCACCCACTCTTAGAACATTTTTGAAAAAAGGATTTTATCCATGGGTTGGTTTACCTGGCAGATATTTTTCTTCATATGAAGGAGATAAATATTTCCATTCAAGTTTGGGAAGTCACCATTGTGGATGGCAACTGAAATATTACAAGCTTTCTTGGCTAAGGTACCAATATGGAAGAAGAGAGTACAGAGGGACATTCTTGCAAACTTTCCAGTGTTGGAGGAAATGCTTTACCAAGAGGGACTTGAAGGACAAAATTTTTTGCCATTTCTTTTGAGAAGAGATATCTGAAAATGCTTGGAAAATTTATATACCTCTTTTAAAATTTATTTCCATTTTGATGGCATGAAAATTGAACCATGGTTCTGCAATCCTTTTCTTTCTGGTATAAACTCTATTGAAGATTTTTACTTAACCGAAGATGAACACATTGATTTTAGGATAAAAAAAACTTGCTACAATTAGAGTTTAACTCAAAAAAGCCTTGGAGAATTCTGGTGCTCTCTCCCGGTGAGAAGCCTATCCTCATTTTGTAAAGGAGCTATAGAAACTTTGGGTCCATTTACAACAATATATCTTTGTGAATTGGGATTTTCAGCACTTGTAACAATGAAAATAAAAAATCAATCTCAATTAGATGTCTAACATGATATGCGTGTTGCCTTGTCAAATACTACACCACAGTTTAATGTTCTTATGCAAGATAAACAACAGTCTGCACATTGACATGTCTTTAAATAATAAAATTTAACTTTATAACTTTATTATATTTTTAACATATTGGATTCTTATTTAATGTGTTAAGAAATAAGCACATATGTGCAATATTATATCATTTTTAAAATTTTAGCAACTGTATTTCAATTTATGTAACTGATTTCCTTTGCAATTTTATTTTATGCTTTTAAAAACCTTATTCTTGTGTGTACGTGTAGGTGCAGGTTTGGTATGTTTATTAAATAATAGAAAGTGTATTAGTCAGCCAAAGGGGTGCTGATCAAAGTACCAGAGCTCTGTTGGCATTTATAAAGGGTATTTATTTGGGATATAAGCTTATAGTCACAAGGTCCTAAAGAGTTCAACTCAAGGTATCATAAGGGGCACTTTCTCACCCAAAGACATTGGGCCACTTGTTGAAGCAAGATGGCAGGCAATGTCTGCAAGGGTTCAGCCTTACAAGGCTCTAAAGTGTAAGTTACTTCCCTCAACAAAGTCTGTCACCACATGTTGAAGCAAGATGGTGGGTGATGTCTTCCTTCTTTCTTTTAAGGATCTGTGGTCCCTGCTTCTTCCCATCTCAACTGTAGAATGGCATAAGGCTTGTCTCTCTCCCCAGGGCTCATTTCTTTCTGGGCTCAACTGCTCTGTTCTCTTTACAAGGTCAGCTGTGGGCTATCAGGCTCATCTCTCTTCCCAGGGCTCTGTCATTGGCCATTCTTTCTTCCTGCATATCTGCTGCTGCGTGTTCTCCTTCTCCATGTATTTACTTTGTAAGTGTCCACTCACCAAGGGGGCAGGTCTCAACATCCTACTGACATGGCTGAATCAAAGCCCTAATATTAATTTAAACAAGTAAAAGTGAAATCTCTAAATTTAATATAATCACAGGGTATCACGAGCCCAGATGAACAGACAAGTTTACAAACATAATCAGTATTTCTTTTTGGAATTCATCAATAATATCAAACTGCCACACAGAGTATAGTTTGGACTTAGTATGATTTTTAATTTGATGTAGCATGTTCTGAGTGCAGTGCATAAATGCCAACAAAAAGGCTGGTAAGGATGGCTGAGATTGTTTTATGATGCCACAGGAAAACTCAAATTTCTAAGTGTTTGCCAAAAATAGTCATTTGAACAGATTTTGAGCCATGTTAGGTTATCAGGTATTGAAATTATGGGAAAGTTGTAAAATGTAATTTTGAACAATCCTAAATTTTAATTTAAAGATATGCCAATGTTGAGTGTCATAAAATTATGTGCTACTACATTTTGAGGAGGAGTCCATGGTTTTCACCTGACTGGCAACAAGGTCCATGGAACAAAAGATTTTAAGAACCCCTGCTTGAGAGAGATATCTGTTTAAGGCTTTTGCCCATTTTTGATTGGATTTTTTTCTCTTTTTATTATGTTATAGGATCTCTTTATAGATTCTGGATGTTAAACTTTATCAGATATGTGGTTTCCAAATATTTTTTTTTCATTGTGTAAGTTGTCATTTTATTTTTATTATAAACTCCTTTGAGGCAGAAATATTTTTTAATTTTGATGAGGTCCCATTTATCTATTTTCTCTTTTGTTGCTTGTGCTCTAGATATAAAGTCAAAGAAACCGTTGCCTAACCAATATCCTGGAAACACTTCCCTATATTTCCTTCTCAGAGTTTGATAGTTCTAGCTCTTATATTTAGGTTTTTGATCCATTTTGACTTGATATTCTTATAAACTCTGAGGTAAGGATATTTATTTTTTTCTGTAAATGTAGATGCTGTTTTCCTGGCATCATCTGTTGAAGATACATTTCTATACCAATAGAGTGGTCTTTGCCTCCTTGTCAAAATCAGTTGGCTACATATAAAAGTGAGGTTTGATTTCTAAAGTCTCAATAAAATTACATTAGTCTATATGTCTGCCTTTGTGCTTTTATTACTAGGGTTTTATAATAATTTTATTATTATTATTATTATTATTTCTATTTAATTAGAAAAGTTGTGAGCTTACAAAACAATTTTGCATAACAATCAAGACTCCCATTCATCACCACACCACCAGCACCTTGCTTGTTGGGCAACATTTGTTACAAATGATGAAAGAACATCAACAAAATATTAGTACTACTTATAGTCTATAGCTTATATTTGGTGTATATTTCCATAAACTACCTTACTGTTAAAACCATGTATTGTTCATTGTTATAGTTCATGAGATAATGTTCTCATATTTGTACAGTTAACCACAGTTCATCATCCACCACTGGATTCTGTGTGTTATGCAGTCCCATGCTTTGACTAATCCATCCAAAGTGGACACTCAGTGGCTGTTTCATCACAGAGTTGTGCTGTTGTTTCTAGAATGCTTGCATCACTCCAAAAAGAAACTTCCCATACTCTGTATACTCCCCTATTGTTAACCCTTGGCATTGTTAGATTACTTTCTTTGCCACTGCCACAAGTATATTAAAATATTACCATTAACTATAGTCCATAAATTACATTAGTTGCATTTTCCAATGTATCACCATATTCCTATAATCTTGTAATACAGAGTAATATTTGTTCTACTTCATAAAAGATCATTCTTGTATATGTACTATTAACCACAATCCTTATCTACCACTGAATTCCCTATAAGGACCTAGTTTATCTCTAATTTCTTTCAACTGACATTTTTGTCCCTTGCCTACTCTTTCAGCCACAATCACATTTATAAATCAGCAATGATACTCACTATAATGTCCTAACTTCTACTCCATATATTTACACATTCTTAAAGTCAACCTTATTAAATATTCTACATATATTAAGCATCTGCACCCCCTTCACAATCCTAATTCCATCTCCTAGTAATCTATACCCATGAGTTTATTCATTATATATATTTCATATTAGTAGTACTATACAATATTTCTCCTTTGGTGTCTGGTTTATTTCACTCAACATAATGTCCTCAAGGTTTATTCCTGTTGTAATAGTCTTAACAAATTCATTTATTCTTTCTTTCTTTTTCTTTCTTTTCTGTCTTTCTTTCTTTTTTTGTTTTAGGTACTGGGCTGGAGATTGAACACCAGACCTCATAAGTGGGAAGCTGGTATTCAACCACTGAACCATATCGGTTCCCCTGAGTTGTTATTTTCCATTTGTTTACTTGTTTTTTGTTTTTTTAATTGTTGTTTTTAGGAGGCACTGGGGACCGAACCAAGGTGGGAAGAACTCCCATGTGGGAAGAAGGTGCTCAACCACTTGAGCTATACCTGTTCCCAAATTCATTTATTCTTAAAGCTGAATAGTATTACAATGTATGTATATACCACATTTTTAAAAATCCATTCATCATTTAATGGACACTTGAGCTTTTTCTCCATCTTTTACCACCCATTAATAATTCTGCTATGAAAATTGGTGCACCAATGTGAGTTTGCATCCTTACTTTAGGTCATCTGAATGAATTTCTAGTAGCAGGATTGCTGGATCATATACCAGGTCTCTATATAATTTCTTGAGGAACCGACAGACTGTCTTCCACAAAGGTTACACCATTCTACATTCCCACCAACAGTGAAGGAGTGTTCCTCTCTCCAAATCTTCTCTAGCACTTGTACTTTTCTGATTTTTAAAATACTGTCCATTCAACAAGGAGTGAAATATCTCATTGTAATTTCTAACAAATCAATTTATTAATACATATTAATAAAACATGAATCCATCCAAAGTGTACAATAATGGTATTCTGTGTAATCACATATTTGTGCATTCAAAGCTTCAATCATTTTTAGAGCACTTTTATTATTCCAATGATAATAAACAAAAACCAAAACTCACCTCTCAATCTTTCTATGCTTCTCCTGCACTAAATATTTGCTATTCTTTTTCCTTCTCTCTAATATATTTGCATTTATGTTTCACAGGAACATACTTATATATGCAGTATGACCCATATTCATGTTTTACGTGAACTTTTACTATCTTATTCAGTTCCAGGTTACAGTTTTTAGCTTTCCTTCTAGTAATATACATGACTTTAGACTTTCTCTTTCAACCACTGTCATATAATAGCTCTGCTAGTTACAGACACCATGTTATGCTTTCACCATTTCTATTCATTTCCAAAAATCTACAATCTTTTTACCAATTCTGCACAGATTAGCGCCCAGATTACCATTTTCTACACTAATTCTATTTTTTGGTGACCTATATTCTAATTATTAACTCCATTAGTTTATACAATATATTTAGTTCATGATAGTGCAATCATACAACATTTGTCCTTTTGTGTCTACCTTGCTTCACTCAACATAATGTCCTCCAGATTCATCCATGTTGTCATATGCTTTACAACTTCATTTCTTCTTACAGCTGCATAATATTCCTTCATGTACACAATGGTGTGCAGATTTCTGTTGATGTCTTTGCTCTCAGTTTTCCTGTGTATATACCTAGTCATGACATTGCCAGGTCCCATGGCAACTCTATATTCAACTTCCATAGGAACTGCCAAACAGTCTGCCTCAGTGGCTGTATCATTTTACATTCCTACCAACAATGAATAAGCATTCCTCTCTCTCCCCATCCTCTCCAACATTTACAGTTTTCCAACATTTTAACAGCAGCCATTCTAGTAGGTGTGAAATGATATCTCATTGTAGTTTTGATTTGCGTATCCCTAAATGACTAGTGATGTTGAAACATTTTGTTTTCATGTGTTTCTTCTTCATTTGCATTTCTTTTTTGGCAGTTGTCTTTTCAAGCCTTTTGCCCATTTTTCAATCAGGTAGTTTTTCATTTTATTGTTCAGTTGTATAATCTCTTTGTATATCATTGATATTAAGCCCTTGTCGGATATGGGATTGCCAAATATTTTCCCCATTGAATCAGCTGCCTTTTCACCCTTTTGACAAAGTCCTTTGTAGTGCAAAAATGTTTAATTTTGAGGAGGTACCATTTATCTATTTTTCCTTATGTTGATCATGCTTTGAGTGTAACGTTTAAGAAACTACCATTTACCACAAATCTTGAAGATGTTTTCCTACATTTTCTTCTAGGAATTTTGGGTTTTTCACTTTTATATTTAGGTCCTTGATCCATTTTGAGTTAATTTTTGTTTAAGGTGTGAGATAGGGGTCTTCTTTCTTTCTTTTGGATATGGATATCCCGTTCTCCAGGCACCATTTGTTGAGCAGACTCTCCTGGTCCAGCTAGAAGGGCTTGATCACCTTGTCAAAAATCACTTGACTGTAGATGTGAAGGTCTGTTTCTCAGTTCTCAATTTGGTTGAATTGGTCAGTGTGTCTGCCTTTATGCCAGTACCATGTTATTTTAACCACTGTAACTAAGTAATATACTTTAAATTCCAGAATTGAGAGCTCTCCAACCTCCTTCTTTTTTAAGATCTTTTTGGTTATTCAGGGCTCCTTACCTTTCCAAATAAATTTGATCCACATTTCCCTAATAGCTAATTATGTTTAACATTTTTTCATGGGCTTTTTGTTTATTTATATTTCCTTTCTGGAAAAAAGTCTATTCAAGTCTTTTGACATTTTTTAAATTTGTTTGCTTGTCTTTTTATTGTTGAGTTGCATGATCTCTTTATATAACATGGATATCAAATCCTTGTCAGATATGTGGTTTCCAAACATTTTTTCCCATTGAGTAGCTTGCCTACATACCTTGTTGAGAAAGTATTTTGAAGTGCAAAATTGTTTAATTTTAAAGAGGTTCCATTTATTGATTTCCTTCTTTCAGTAATCATGCTGTGTGTGTATGATTTACACTGATGCTAGAAGAAATAAACAGCCACAGCAACTCTGTCTCAAGTAAAGAGATTGAAATAGTCATGCAAAACATCTTTAAAATGAAAAGCCCAGGACCAGATGGCTTCATAGACAAATTCTACCAATCATTCAAAGAAGATGTAATATTAATACCAGTTTTGTTCAAAATCTTCCAAAAAAATAGAACAGGCAGAAACACTACCACACCCATTCCAATGTCACCCTAATACCAAAGCCTGATAAAGATCACATGAAAAAGGAAAATTATAGACCAATTTCTCTAATGAATTAGATACAAAAAATCCTCAACAAAATACTTGTTAATCTAATTCAATAGCACATTAAAAGAATTATACTTCATGATCAAATGGCTTTTATCTGAGGTATGTGAGATTGGTTCAACACAAGAAAATCGAACATTGCAGTACATCACATTACTAAATCAAGGAAGAAAAATCACATGATTATCTTGATTGCTGTGGAAAAGGCATTTGACAAAATCCAACATCTTTCTCAATGAAAACGTCCCAAAAGATAGGAATAGAAGGACATTTTCTCAACATGATAAAGTCTATATATGAAAAATCTACAGCTAATATTGTACTCAGTGGAGAAAGACAGAAAGTGTTCTTGCTGATTGGGAACAAAACAAGGATAGCCACTGTCATTCAATATGGTGCTAGAAGTTCAAACCAGAGCAATTAGGCAAGAAAGAGAAATAAAAGGCATCCAATTAGGAAAGGAAGAAATAAAATTTCACTGTTTACTGACATGATCCTATATCTAGAAAATACCAAAAAATCCACAACAATGCCATGAAAACTAATAGATGAGTTCAGCAAATTCTCAAGATACATGATTATTATGCAAAAATCTGTTTCATTTCTATACACTACTAATGAGAAATCTGATGAGGGAGTCAGGAAAAATCCCATTTAAATAGAGATTAAAATAATCAAATATCTAGGAATAAATTTAATGAATGATATAAAAGACTTGCATTCAGAAAACTACTAAACATTGCTTAAAGAAACCAAAGAAGACCTAAATAAATGGAAGGATATTCCATATTCATGGGCTGGCAGACTGAATATCATAAAAATTCAATTCTACCCAAATTCATCTTGCAGATGCAACACAATACATTAAAACTTCCAACAGCCTTTTTTCTTTTTTTTAACAGAATTAGAAAAGCCAAGAATTAAATTTTTTTGGAAGGGTAATAGGTGTCAGACACCAAAAATATCTATAAAAGGAACAAAGTTGGAAACTCTCACTTCCTGCATTTAAAGCATATTATTTAGCTACAGTGATTAAAACCAACATGGTGCTGGCATAAAAATAGATATATGTACCAATGGAATAGAATTGAGTGTTCAGAAATAGATCCTCAAATTTATGGTGAAGTGATTTTTGACAAGGCTGTCAAGCCCACGCAGGTGGTCCAGAACAGTCTATTCAACAAATGGTGCTGGAGAACTGGATATTCAAATACAAAAGAAAGAAGGAAGACCTTTATCTCACACCTTATACAAAAATTAACTCAAAGAGGATCAAAGACTTTAATATAAAGCCTGCAACCATAAAACTCTTAAAATAAACTGGAGGGAAACAGCTTCAGGATCTTGTGTTAGCTGGTGGTGTCTTGAAACTTATACTCAAAGCATGAACAAAGTAAGAAAAAAGAGATAATTGGGAACTTCTCATTTTTAAACTTCAAAGGAATTTGTCAAGAAAGTGAAAAGGTAACCTACTCAATGGGAGAAAATATTTGTTAGCTACATATCTGATAAGGGTTTGATATCCATGGTATATAAAGTGATCATACAACCCAATGATAAAAAAGACAAACAATGCAATTTAAAAATGGCAGAAACTTGAATGGACAGTTCTCCAAAGAGAAAACACAAATGTCCAAAAAGCACATAAAAAAGGTAAAACATTATTAGCTATTAGGGAAATGCAAATCAAAACTACACTGAAATATAATTTCACATCTATATAATTGCCATTATTTAAAAAACAGAAAAGTACAAATGCTGAAGAGTGTTACAGAAAGAGGAACACTCCTTCCTTGTTGGTGGTAATATAGAATGGTGCAGCATTTGTGGAAGACATTTGGCAGTTCCTCAAGAAACTAAAAATAGAACTGCCTTATCATCTAGTAATCCTATTAATAGGAATATCTTCAGAAGAACTGAAAACAAGGATGTAAACTGACATTTGCACACCAATGTTCATATCAGTATTATTCAAAATTGCTAAAAGATGGAAACAACCCAAGTGCTGATGACATGATGAATGGGTAAACAAAATGTGGAATATACATACAATGAAATACTTTTCAGCTGTAAGAAAAGTGAAATCAGGATGCATATGACAAAATGGATGAACCTTGAGAACATTATGTTGAGCAAAATAATTCAGACATCAAAGGACAAATATTATATGGTCTTTCTAATTAGAAGTAAAATGATGAATAAACTCACAGAAGTAAACTCTAGACTATAGATTACTAGGATATTTAATGCAGGTTGAAAATGAGAGCTGATGCTTAATGTATGTAGAATTTTTAATATTTTATTCTAAATATGTTGAAATGAATAGAGTTGATGGTAATACACTACAGTGAGGACAGATAACATTGCTGATTTACAAATATGATTGTGGTTAAAAGAGGTAGTCAGTGCATGTAATATTTCAATACAAAGTAAGCAGAATAACGTAGGGATTGTACAACATAGTGATTTCGGTGGTGGATAAAGAATGTGATTAATATTAATAATATAAGAATGTTCTTCTTTTACAAAGTGCTAAGAATATGGTGATACACAGGAAAATTACAACTACTGTAACTTTTTGATGATAACTGAGTAATATTTCTGCAGCAAATGAAAAGAAAAAATTATATCAATTCTAAGGAACAAAAATATGAAGGTATTACTTTTTGAGTAATGAAAATATTCTAAAATTTACTTAGGTGATGACAGCACAACTCTTTGATAAATATGAGAACCACTGAGTGTACACTTTGAATGGATTTTATAAAGCCTGGGACTGTATAAAACAATTAATCCTGTGGTGGAATATGGTCTGTGGTTATCTGAAAAAATATGAGAATATTCTCTCATGAACTATAACAAGTATGTAATACTAATACAGGGTTTCAATAACTGGATGCGTTAATTGGTTATAGTTAGTAGTAATGTTTTGACAATGCTCTTTCATGGTTGTAACAATTTTATTTTCATAACAATGCAAGGTGTTGGTGGTGGGGTAATGTATGGGAGATCTGTATAATAACATGCATGTTTTTTTTGTAAGTTCAAAAATTTTACTATACACTTATTGTTTATGGGTCCTCATGTATGAATGGCAAACTTCAATTTAGAAAGTTAAAACATGTAACTTTTAAGGATTAAAAGGCATTCTGAAGAAGAGGAATTACAAAGTCATGTTTTACACATGGCAGTATATTCTGCACCTTTAGTTTTTAAGGAAAATAAAAAGTATATCCCCATGGTGGTGCCACATATTCAATAGGTGGTAAAAAAATATATCTAGATTCACCAATTGTTGGTGACTATATGAAGGAAAGTATTTAAGGAAATATTGCTTGTGTGTGTTCATAGGTAGGCAAAATTGCTTTGGAAAACCATTTGTTTTAATATTAGCAAGCTAAGACTATTTTAATTTTCAGTAATCAAAAACTCTTATAGTCAGTGGTGAAAGCAACAAAGCAACACAAATTACATGTCAATTTTGTGTTGGCTATGACTTTGATGCCCATTTTATGCACAAATTCTCTGCCCACATATGATCCACATTCTATGTCTAGACTATTGGAACAGACTGCATAAGGGATGTTACTGGTTCTTATGGAAGAATGAAAAGATGTTATCAAGACGTTCTCCTATGTCCTCATATGTAAACCCACACTCATTAACTCATCTATTTGATCATATTCTATTGGTCACCTGACCCTGTCTACTATTAATGAACTAGGACTCTATTCTCCTCACTTAAAAAAATACACCAGATAGGGCCATGACAGAAGGGATAGGAATACTTTGGATAATAATGCAAACAAGGCTTTATTTAAACTGCATATATATCTTCTATGATCCTGCATTTCCTGCCAGGATAGTGATTGACTGTAAGATGGAAGAAAGGTGAGAGAAACTTTATGTTTCTCTAATATGGTGGGGTATATACATTGAAGCTATTTTAATAATACTCATTGAAATCTAAGTGTGATTTTGAATATAATAGATTTTTTTTATCCAATCAACAATGTATAATGAGGTTATTCTGAAGAGTATTGATTAAATTTAGCATGTTGAAGTTTTGTTGAACAAAGTGATCAAATACCCATTGATATTTATTCATTTCCTTGAGGTTACTGTAAAAAAACTTGAATTGTGTTTGGATCTGATTTCTGAAATATATTGATTCTAATTTTATCATTATTGTGTCCCCAAATTGTGCAAAGTTCCCTCCATTCATAAAAACAATCATACAAAAATCCTCTCATTTACCTTCACCTCTTCAGTGGATAACTAGATTGTAAGGCAAAGATTTCATTGGGTATTTATTGCTCCTAAAATTATAATTCTATCCATTAAATTAATGGTATCCAATATTTAATTAATATATGGCATCCTGCAAAGAATTGTTTCCATTCAGCATTATCTATTCTTTTGTTTTAAAAATCTAATTTAAAAAACCATATCAACTATTTCCATGTGCTTTCCTAGAAGCATATGAAGCAAAAAATACATATACTTTTCAATTTAAATTATTTCTCTAATACTTAATTTTTATTATATTCTTTTGAATATATGTGAAGTGAGTAAAGAGAAAAAGAAAGAAAACTATGCAACAGAATAAAGGGCATGGCTACAGATTCACTCACTTAGTAGCACAATATAAGACAGAGGCAATATGTGATAATGTAGTTTCAATAATAAGTACTTGGATAATTGGAAATTCATAAGGGATAAAAACAAATTTCACTATTACCTCTCACCATGAACAAATGACATAGTATAATAACTAAATATAAAAATAAGACTATAAAACTTTTGACTAAAATTACCGCATTGAAGAAATTTATATGTGTATTGAAATTAACTGAAAAATTAAAAAACAATAATTCATGAGCAGCTGCTAAACTAAAGATAAGTGAACAATTGCGGTCAACATCCAAGAATTGATTTTAAAAGATAAATAAATTATTTTTTTTAAAAAAAGAGGTTTGGCACAGAGTGATACTTATTCACCAAAAATGGTTTGAATAGACTCTCTAACATGGAATATGACCAATAAAGTTAGGTTGCATTCAAAATACCAATTTTCATGCTTCAAAAGACATTCTTAGAAAAGGAGACAATTTATAGTTATTCTGAAATTTTTCTTTAATGACTGCCACTCTGGAAAGAAAGATAATTTGGGACAGACTAAGATACTCCAAGTAAATCTTGGAAATGAAGGGTCAAAAATAGAAGTCTACTTACTCCAACAGGATATCAACATAATTTTAAAATCCAGCCAGGATGTTTGGAAAGTGGAAATAAGGAGACAAATATTTTGAAACAGAAATCCTGTTTTACATTTTGAACAAAAGGAACGTTTACAAAAATATGGATACAACAGGAAAGGAGTATTTTAATAGCACTTTCAGATAACCATCATTATGGTTTTGTGAGTCTACACCAAAATTCAACAAATGGTAGTTTCCTAAAGACTTGCAATTTGTAATCTGCAACCATATTAATGAACTTTTCATACTCTGTTAAATTTAAATTCATGGATAATTTAAGCATTTGAGTGGGTCCTTTACACATGCCTGATTTCATACATGAAGTTTCTCCTGAAAAAATATTGGTTCACAGAGCATTGAACATCATCCAAATATGATACAATTCATTATATAATACCAATATAGTTCAAATTTATTTATATCACCAACAATCCTATCAGAAAAGTATTTATGTTGGGGGAGATTTTATGCTCATGTGGAGGTAAAAATTTCTCTAAAATCCTAATTCATGTGAATCTCAATTTCATACATTGGTAAATAATTTGCTTAGAATTTTTAATTTTTTTATTAGATAAGTTGTGTATTTACAGAACAATAATGCATAAAATACGGGATTCCCATATACCACCCTAGTATTAATGCCTTGCATGAATGTAGAACATTTGTTGCTATCGAAGATAGCACATTTTTATAAATGCACTTTTAACTATAGTCTGTGGTATAATGTAGGGTTTACTGTGCAATGTAGTTTCTTGGATATATATTTTTAATTTTTATTCTGTTACCATTTATAAAATATAATGTTGCCTCTTTTAATCAAAATCAGATATATATTTCAGTGCCGATAACTGCTTTCACAAATTTGTGATACTGTCACCACCATTGATTACCAAGACATTTTCATCATTCCAAATAGGAACCTTGTGCATTTTAAGCCTTAACGTCACA
The DNA here is from genome assembly GCA_029593785.1 of Cabassous unicinctus. NCBI lineage: Eukaryota > Metazoa > Chordata > Mammalia > Cingulata > Chlamyphoridae > Cabassous > Cabassous unicinctus. Next base: position 13,792 of record JAQZBX010067639.1, read on the forward strand.
TTCCATATATATCCCTGCCTCATCACCTAATAACCTATATTCTAGAATCTGTCTCTATGAGTTTGCTTATTCTATGTATGAGATCATACATTATTTGTCCTTTCCTGTCTGGCTTATTTCATTCAATATGTATTCCAGGTTCATTCCTGTTGTCATGTGTATAAGGACTTCATTCCTTCTTACAGCTGAATAATATTCCATTGTGTGTGTGTGTGTATGTATGTGTATATATATATAGATAGATAGATATATACATACTACATTTTGTTTAAGCATTCATCAGTTGATAGATATGTGGGTTGCTTCAGTTTTTTTGAAATTATGAATAATGCTATGAACATCAGTGAGCAAATATGCAAATATTTTCTCCTATTGTGTACGTTGTCATTCTATTTTCATGATTAAGTCCTTTAAGGCACAAAAGATTTAATTTTGATGAGGTACCATTTATCTATTTTTTTTCTTTTGTTGTTTGTGCTTTAGGTATAAAGTCCAAAAAACCATTACCTAACACAGTGTACTGAAGATTCTTCCCTATGTTTTCTTCTCAGAGGAGATTGATAGTTCTGGCTCTTATATTTAGGTCTTTCATCCATTTTCACTTCTTATTTTTATAAAGTCTGAGATAGGGCTCCTTCTTTTTTCTGTAAATGAATATGTAGTTTTCCCAGCGCCATTTGTTGAAAATATATTTCTATACCAATTAGGCAGTCTTTGCCCCATTGTCAAAAATCAGTTGTCCATAAAAGTGAAGTTGGATTTCTAAGATATCAATTCCATTCCATTGGGCTATATGTCTGTCCTGGTGCCAGTATCATACTGGTTTGCTTACTGGGCTTTATAATAAATTTATAATTAATAAATTTTTAATTGGAAAATCAGTAGTACAAAACAATCATGCATAATATACAGGACTCCAATATATCACCACATGACCAGTACCTTGCTTGTTGTGGAATATTTGTTACAAATGATGAAAACATCATCCAAATGATGGATAAATAGCAAATATTATGTTACCTATAATCTGTAGCTTACATTTGGTGTAATTTTTCCATAAGTCACCCTATTATTAACACCATGTATTGAAAATTTGTTATAATTCATGAGGGAACATTCTCATATTTGTGCTGTAAACCACAGTCTATCAACCATTGCAGGTTTCTGTGTTATACAGTCGCATACCATGAATAATTCATCGAAAGTGCACATTCAGTGGCCCTAAGTTTCAACATAGAGTTGTGCTGTAATTTCTAGAATGCTATCATCACTCCAAAAGGAAAAATGTCATATACCCATTTACTCCCCTATTCTTTACCCTTAATATTGATACAGGACCTTCTTTGCCCCTGATGTAAGAATATTAAAATATTGCTATAACCTATAGTCCATAAGTTACATTAGTTGTATTTCCCATGTATCACCATATATTAAGACCTTGTAAGTATGGCATGCATTTGTTCTAGTTCATAAAAGAATATTCTTGTATTTGTGCTGTTAACCACAGTCATTATCTACCATTGAGTTCACTATGCTATAAGGCCCTTGGTGCTACTATAACTTTCTTTCAGTTAGTATTTATGACCCTAGCCTACCCTTTCACCACAATTATATTTATAAATCAGCAATATTAGTTATTTTCACTATAATGTGTTACCATCTACTCTCTCCATTTGCACACCTTTAAAATAACCTTATTAAACATTCTACAAATATTAAACATCAGTTCCCTTCTCAACCCTCATTCTATCTCTCAGCAATCTATATTCCAAATTTCAACTCCATGAGTTTACTTATTGTAAATAGTTAACATTTGTGATATTATACAATATTTGCCCTTTTGTTTCTGGCTTATTTTACTCACCTTAAAGTCCTCAAGTTTCATCCATTTTGTCATTTGCATCATGACTTCATGGCATCTTACAGCTGAATAATTTTCTATGTTATGGATACACCACATTTTGTTTATCCATTCATCAATTGATAGACAGTTTGGTTTTTTACACCTTTCAGCAAATGTGAATAATGCTGCTATGATCATTGGTCTACAAATGTCAGTTCGTGTCCTTGCTTTCAGTTCATCTGAATATATTCCTACTAACAGAA